>CAIGQZ010000749.1:1122279-1144076 GCA_903798205.1 Danio tinwini
ACACACACACACACACACACACACACACACACACACACACACAGCGTCTCTCCAGTTTCTGCAGTTTTGCAGTATTTGTCCTGCTCATTTCGGGTCTGTTCATGCAGAACAGTAATGCCTTTACATCGTACACCCGACAGGAGATCTTGGATATTGGTTTGTGCATTCCAGACAGTTTTATCAGCAATCTTCGACTCATTCCTGAGATTGCCAAAACACCCGAGGCTGAGTGCTCTGCCCGGCCGGGCGGAAGTGCTCGAAGGCGGCGTCGCGATCGTAAACAAAGACGGGGGAAGCGCGGCGGGCTAAGAGCTACGCTAAAGCTAATACCACACCGGCTCTCTTTACCCAGCATCTTCCTCGCCAATGTATGGTCCCTGGTGAACAAAATGGATGAGATTCGACTGCGCATCAACCACAGCAAAAGATTATGGAACTGTAATGTCATGATTTTCACAGAAACATGGCTAAACAGCAGGATACCAAACAACGCTGTATCTTTAACTGAGCATCAAACATTCTGGGCAGACAGAACGACGGATGACTCCGGTAAGACCAGAGGCGGAGGATTATGCATCTATATTAACAAAGCTTGGTGCACAAACTATGTCATTGTTGGGAGACATTGCTCTGTTAATCTGGAACTTCTAATAGTTAAATGCAGATCCTGTTATCTGCCACGTGAGTTCACCTCCACCATTACAACCGCTGCGTATATTCCACCTGATGCTGATGCCAAGCTTGCTATGAATGAACTTTATGCAGCCATCAGCAAACAACAGACTGCTCACCCGGAGGCTGCTTTTATTGTTGCGGGGGATTTTAATCACTCAAACTTAAAGACAGTGCTTCCCAAATTCTATCAAAACCTTTTCTGCCACACACGAGGAAACAAGACTTTGGACCATGTATACACAAACATGGCTGAAGTATACGCTGTGACCCCCTCCCCCACCTGTGTCAATCATATCACCTTTCTTTGTTCCTCATTCCCTAATACTCACCCCTCATCAACCGTGTGAAGCCATCGGTGAAGACCATCAAAGTGTGGCCAGCGGGGGTAGACTCCACACTTCAGGACAAGTTACAACACACAGACTAGAGTATGTTTGCTTCCCAGGCCACCTGTGGCTGTCACACAGACATTGACAGCTACACTTCTGCTGTTCTGGAATACATCAACACCACCAATGACAGTGTTACAACCCAGAAACAGATCACCACATACCCAAATCAAAAGCCATGGATGAACAAGGGAGGTACGCCTCCTGCTGAAGGCACGCAACACTGCCTTCAGATCAGGGGATGCACAGGCCTACAGCACTTCCAGGGCTAATCTGAAGAGGGGCATCAAAAAGGCCAAGCGCTGTTACAAGCTAAAGCTAGAGGAGCACTTTTCCAACTCTGATTCTCGGGGCATGTGGCAGGGCATACAGGCCATCAGCAACTACAAACCCAGCCATTCCACACCCACAGCCACAAATGTCTCCTTACTGAACGAGCCTAAAGACTTTTATGCCCGCTTTGAAAGAGACAATAATAACCCCAAATCAGGATCACTTCCTCATCCGATCACTCACCCATTACACTCACCTCCTCAGAAGTCTACACCGCACTGAGTCGGATCAATGTGCGTAAGGCTGCTGGACCAGATGGTATTCCTGGGCGCATCCTCAGAACAGCTTGCTGGGGTATTCACAGACCTTTTCAACCTGTCCCTTAACTTAGGAGCTGTGCCAACTTGCTTTAAAACCACCTCTATTGTGCCAGTGCCGAAACACTCCAGCCCAACATGCCTGAATGACTACCGCCCTGTAGCACTCACACCCATCATCATGAAGTGCTTCGAGTGGTTGGTCCTGGCACATCTGAAAGACTCTCTGCCATCCACACTGGACCCACATCAGTTTGTCTACCGTGGCAACAGGAGCACAGAAGATGCAGTCTCCATAGCACTGCACTCTGTACTCACACACCTGGACAATAAAAACACTTATGCACGAATGCTGTTTGTTGACTTCAGCTCAGCATTCAACACTGTCATACCCTCTAAGTTAATGATCAAACTTAGAGACCTGGATATAGACACGTCTCTCTGTAACTGGGTTATGGACTTTCTGACTAACAGACCTCAGAATGTTAGATAAGACCACATCTGCTTCACCACTGTCACACTCAACACTGGTGTACCACAGGGCTGTGTGCTGAGCCCCTTCCTCTACTCCCTTTTCACCATCGACTGTAGGCCTGTGAACAGATCCAACGCCATCATCAAATTTGCAGATTACACCACAGTGATTGGACTAATCAGCAACAATGATGAGACTGCCTACAGGGAGGAGATACAGAATCTGGCCACGTGGTGCACCAACAATAATCTGCTCCTTAACACCGACAAGACCAAGGAGCTCATTGTGGACTTCAGGAAGGGACGAACAGGCTCACATGATCCCATCCACATCAATGGGATGGCCGTCGAGCCTGTCTCATCCTTCAAGTTCCTGGGGACCCACATCTCCAAGGACCTTTCCTGGACCACCAACACCTATAGCATGGTCAAGAAGCTCACCAGCGCCTATTTTTCTTAAGGCAACTTAAGAAGAACCAGCTGTCATCAGCTGTCTTGGTGAACTTCTACCGCTGTACAATAAAAAGCATCCTGACGAACTGTGTCACAGTCTGGTATGGAATCTGCTCTGTTGCGGAGCGTAAGGCACTGCAGCGGGTGGTGAAAACTGCCCAACGCATCACAGGGACCACACTGCCAGCCATAGAGGACATCCAGAGGAAACACTGTCTGCGCCGAGCACGCAGTATTCTTAAAGATCCCTCTCACCCTGCTCACAGACTGTTTTCTTTCCTGCCTTCTGGCAGGGGCTTCAGGCACCCCCGGACAATAACCAGCAGACTAAAGAACAGCTTCTTCCCCAGAGCTGTCTCCCTTTTGAACTCTGCTGCCCACTGACTTTTTGCCCCCCTAATACACACCCCACCCTCCTCATAACTCAGACTCCTCATAATCACTGCACTACTTAACATTTGCACATTTAAAAATTACTTAACATTTGCACATTTAAAAATTGCACATTCATTGCACTGATTCACTCACTTATTTGAACTGTACATACTACATATGTACATTTGTAAATTATGTACACACCCACTGTACATATACATTTGTAATTATTTTTATCTATCTGCACACTTCTGATTATTAATAGCAACCTGTACATATATCCATCTATTGTAAATCTCTGTTCATAACTAACACAACCTGTATAAAATGTTGATAGTACATCCATTTGTAAATATCACCATAGTTTTTCTGTAACTGCACTTTATAACTTATACCTGTATCCTGCACTTGCTGCTATTGCACTCCTGGTTAGACCTAAACTGCATTTCGTTTCCTTGTACTTGTACATGTGTGATGACAATAAAGTTGAATCTAATCTAATCTAATTTAAAGAAACTGCAAGTGCGTACGTCACCGGGGTGTTCAGTCTGGCGCATGGGATCAATACAGAGACTGGTCTGTCAGTGTGATATTTTAGAAATCTCATGCTCTCCACTTCTTCATGACCACCACAGCATCTGCTCAGGATACGGCCTAGTCCAGGATAATGGAGACCTCTAGAAGTCCTCTATGGTTGACATCATCTCTTTGTATGTGTTGTCCTTGATGTCCTCGGGGGTTGGCATCATCTCTTCACAGGTCTTGTATCACATCAAGGGTGCTGCATAATCTCTAGAAGTCTCAAGATGAGTATCCCCAAATGGTAATAGAGAACAAAGAACACAATTAGTGTAGCTAATTTATATTTTAAAAAATATATTAAATATCAATACAAAACTTAAGTGCAATAAATGAAAATAGAGAGGGCCGAACACCTTTAGTGGACTTTGCTATTCTGGGTACTACCAGAAGTCCTGAGTTTTAAGGTTTTAAAGAGCGGGTTGGATTGTTGTGAGACAGAATATTGGTTAGATAAACAGGAGCTAGATTATTTAAAGCTTTATAGGTAAGAAGCATTATTTTATAATCAATACAGAACTTAGCAAATTAAATATTGATGCTTTAACTTTTTAGAACATATTGGAATGCAATTAGAAAACAAATATTATGTTTTTTATATTTTATTACATTACAAAATTGTAATCTGAGAGGTTGAATTACTTTGTTACAAATTTAGTAGACTTTTTGCAGTGTTAATTAAAATATCAAAATAATTTTACTATTTAGGTTATTGTGAAGAAACATCAAGGAAAAAAGCTTTTGTAGATGGCCTTATGTGTTCTCGACTGATCTTCAATTCTCCATGAATTAAATGTTTAATGTCCATTCCCACACATAGATTACTGGTTATTGATGACTAAATGACTCCTGAAGAAGACTGATGAAAATGACATCAGAGATGGCACTTCTTTATTTATGGCTCATCCATAAAGAAAAAGCCCCATCTGAACCTTTTACTGTTATCTGTCTTCCATCTTCTTGATTTCACAGAATGATAAGACCCAAAACCAGAAACATCTTTATATATATATATATATATATATATATCAATGAATTGTGAATGGGCTAAAATTTGACTGCTAACACTGTTTATTTAGCACTTGACAGGTTCAGTGAAAGCAATGCCAATCATGTTTGATGTCATTAAGCTTCACGGCTGTCAGTAAATAAGAAAAACTAATTTACATTTCTATCAAGTGCTTTTTGTTTGTTCTTGTTTGTGAATATGTTAGAGTTGAAGTGTGTACTTTATGTTCTGTACCACTGGTGGTTAGTGCCACTAAAAAAGCCATTTTATGCTTCAGTAGAATCAAGATCATCTGACTATTTATAGAAGTGTCGTAATATTACTTGTTTATTCACAGGTTTAACTAAATAGAATTACAGATTTTCAGACTTTCAGATTCCAATGTGATTGTCTGTGCATTCAGCTCAGCGTAGGAAACATCACTGTTAATGTTATGCCATTGTTTTTGTCACGCCATCTTTAGATGTGCATTTTCTCCAAATGTATTACTTTTTTTCTCTTCTTGATCTTATAACAGTTCTTTGCTATTACTGCTTCTCTTTTTTTCACTGTCTATGCTGCCCTCATTGTCTCTTTCATGTTGTATTTATTACTTGAGATTTGTTTTTTTTTTCATTATTATCCTATTATCTCTTGAATGTGTTTTCTGACTCATGAGTGTGTGCTGGTAGATAAAAGCGGTAAGCCAATAATTAATGCTTCTGTGAACAGCAGGCTGAGAGTGAAACCCAGATCGAATACAAGAGCTCTAAAACAGAGGTAATATTACGCTTATAGAAAGCGTATATTTGTAGAATACACTTTGTGCATTTGTATTTGCGTCCGCATTTTCTGTACACCTCTTTGATCAAATCTGCAGAATAAGCAAGGTGGGTCTTTGTGTGGGAAGGATGTGGCTTCCACCACTCAAGGTCAGCTTGGCTCATTAACACATTCCTGCTGATCTTTGATCAGTATTGAGTGACATGTGTCCTCTGTGACCTCTTTGATTTCTAAACACAAATGTTTGACCCTGAACCTGTGTGTCGCTATCAGTGCTGAAAATAAGACAAGTAAGCAAGTATTGCAGGGTCTTTGGTCTTTTTCAGGACACCTGTTAAAGCATAAAATTGAGTGCTTAATTTGAACTTGAAATAACAGACCTGTAGTGCAAATTTGATGCATTTATGTGAATTTGTTTACAATTCAGTTGCAGTTCATATTCAAATAATCATTATTACTATCATTATTAATAAACTAATGTGCTTGTCATTACTTCGTTATAGATTTTATTGTATTTCTACATTTGTTGTTTTTTCATACATCTTAATGAGTAAATTTCAATCTTTTTTCTGTCTCGCACACTCTTTCACTTGTTCTCGGCATGTAGGGCATTAGCTATTCTAGCTTGCACATTCTCAACTTCTCACTCGGTGTGTGTCTCAGCACAATAGCAGTGGCAGACATTAATTATGAGTCTGTTGTTTGAAAATAAAATGATGCCTAAAGCAATGCGTGTTTTGTATGCTGATAGCAGGTGAGAGCATGTGTGAATATTTAAATTACAGGCATTTATGTAGCTGCTGACACCAGTAGTGATTGCTTTGGTCTTTGTTCGTGTGTGTGTGTTGCATGCATGGTGGGCCATTCATCATGAGTAGCACAGGGTTGTTATTCTAGACAGGCTTTGTTAAATTGTTCCAATGCACATGTGGTTAGAAATCTGCAGTGAATTTACACAATAATAGTTCTACTCAGGTTCAATCTTACTGGCGAATGAAAGAACAGTATATAAGATATTAAAGTCTCATCTAGAGTATGATGTTGTAATTGACACATTGGTTTGTTTAAAAAAGAATGTTATTATAAGCTAAATATTGTTAATGTATAATTTTTTCAAGTATGACTTGAACACCCTAAGAACGTAAACAAATTTCTATAACTTAATGGAAACGTTAAGGCAACATTTTTAAAACCTAACCAGGTTCTCAACTAACTTTTTGCACCTGTTGCACTGGTGCACAAATTGTGAACACATCACGTTTAACACCACAGTTTTTACAAACATTATTATGCATATATTCAGTACTGACTTGTAAACGATTAACTAACAATCTGGTCAACGTAAAGTTCTTTATTTAAACACAATTTTACAATATAGGTAACTTACTATTGCCCTTCACTATCTCTGATTGATTCAAATTATGGATGCTCATATTGTCCATTTAATCGTTATCTATTCATTCATTCATTCATTCATTCATTTATTTGTTTTCTTTTCGGCTTAGTCCCTTTATTAATCTGGGGTAGCCACAGCGGAATGGACCGCCAACTTATCGAGCACATGTTTTACGCACCGGATGCCCTTCCAGCTGCAACCCATCACTGGGAAACACTCAACCCAATTCACCTATAGCGCATGTCTTTGGACATGTGGGGGAAACCCACACGAAGGCAGGGAGAACATACAAACTACACACAGAAATGGCAACTGACCCAGCTGAGGCTCGAACCAGCAACCTTCTTACTGTGAGGAGACAGCACTAACTATTGCCCCACCGCGTCGCCAACCGTTATCCAAATGGATGAATTTTTAACAATTAATTTTATCAGTTATTTTTTTTACTGATACCATTTAATTCGCTTTTTTTATGAATAAATATGCAACATATATTTGTTAACTCACGGGGTATTAACACATGTAACCACACCTGCCCACAGACCTTTATTAATAGCTAAAAAGATTAATTTAAATAAACGGAAAAACAAATGTGTTGGGGTGGTGGATTTCCCAAACAAAACAAAAACCCAAGACAAATGATCACCTTCGGTCGACAGCCAAACTCGGACACTCAGTTGAGATTAATTGAATAGATTTATTGTAGAAAAAGTCAGTTTTAAGTGAGCATCTTTTCAGGGTGACCCTACGCCAAAATGACAAACAAAAGAATCTGCAAAGTAAAGGAACTAAATTACCTATAAATATTTAAAGAAAAATACAGGAAGCTTACCTTTCTCCCTAAACATAAACATAGTCAAAAGTAATCAAACAAATAGGCAGGCCACCACTACAAGCTCAAAACTCTCAAAAAGATTACACGTATATGAACAAAGGTAACAAGATAGAATATTGGTCGTCGGCCGGAGGGGTAAGGGAAATCCAGGAGCTCCACTCCCAGCCACGGTCGCAACACGAATGAGCTCCTCGAACCCTGCCGGATGTTCCTTTTTATACATAACCAATCAGAGCGCGAAATCACGGCAGAATGGGAACCTATGGGATGACACAAAAAAAAGGAGGCGGGACAAAAAAAAGCATACGCAATGGGCAATAAAGAAAATAAATAATAAAGAATAAATTTTTTTTTGTAACACTCCCACACACAAATAATCTACATAGTAGATTACTCAACAATAAATGATCGAGAGCGTCGGCGAGAACAATATCTTTCCCCTTCTTTCCCCTTCTTGTACCGAATGTCCATATTAAAATCTTGAATAAATAGACTCCAGCGCATAATGCGCTGATTTGCATTCTTCATCCGTGACAAAAAGACAAGTGGATTGTGATTGGTAAAAACGTGCACGGGCTGAGAACTAGAGCCAATAAACACTTCAAAGTGTTGCAATGATAAAAGCAAGGCTAACGTCTCCTTTTCGATGGTGCTATAATTTAGCTGGTGTTTCAAGAACTTCTTTGAAAAATACCCGATGGGATGTTCCACACTATTTGCATCATCCTGAAGTAGGACAGCACCTGCGCTCGTAGCGCTCGCATCTACATCCAACTTGAACACACGTGAATAATTTGGAGCCAACAACACTGGAGCATTACTCAAAAGAGACTTGACAGAATCAAACGGGGACTGACATTCATCGGCCCACTCAAACTCACATGAAACACGGAGCATATTTGTCAAAGGTAGCACAACATCTGAGAAGTTCCTACAAAAACTCAGATAATAACCGTCCATTCCTAAAAATCTTTGAAGGTCACGTTTCGTTCGAGGAACAGCAAAGTCTACTATGGCTTACATTTTTTAAATCGACAGGTCGAATTTTCCCCTGTCCCACCTGATTTCCCAAGTAGGTAATAGTTGCCTTACCAAACTCACACTTACTCAAATTAAGTGTTAAGGAGGCATCTTGCAAACGACAAAACACAGTTCTCAATGTAGACAGATGTTCGTCCCATGTGTCAGAATAAACGACAATGTCGTCGAGGTACGCTTTACAGTTAGACACCCACTGAGCACGATATTCATCAAGCGCTGAAAGGTGGCGCGAGCGTTCCGTAGCCTGAAAGCCATCACCGTGTAATTCAGAAAGTCATCTGGCGTCACAAAAGCTGAAATTTCGGCAGCACGCTCAGTCAAGGGTATTTGCCAGTAGCCCTTTAATAGATCTAATTTTGTGACAAAGCGTGCAGAGCCTACTTTCTCAATGCAATCCTCCATTAGTGGGAGGGGAAACGAGTCGGGTTTTGTCACGGCATTTACTTTTCGGTAGTCCGTGCAGAACCGTTGCGTTCCATCAGACTTAGGAACAAGTATACACGGTGAGCTCCATGCGCTTGAGCTCGGGACTGCGAGACCATTCGCAACTAAATATTTAACCTCCTCTTCCAATACCTTTCGTTAAGCAGGATTCACTCGATAAGCACACTGTTTGATAGGCAGGCATTCGCCCACGTCAATGTCGTGCTTCAATACTGAAGTTCGTGAAGGGACATCTAAAAATAGTGCAGGAAAACAGTGAATTAATTCAAGCATTTCGCTTTGCTGACTGTCAGACAAGTGCAACAACTGTGACTTTAAAACACTCAGAGCATGGGAATTATTAAATTTGCCACATGAAATTAAGGACTTCTGCATACTAAGACTTCTTCATCCGAGCAATTGTCAGAAGTGACCACGACAGCCACAGGAGCGATTACAGAGCTTTTTGACTCTGTGTCATCTTCGTGACTCACATAATGCTTTAACATATTGATGTGACAAACACGACATTTTCTGTGTTTGTCGGGTGTTCGCACAGCATAATTTGTGTCACTTAGTTTTTTATCAATGACGTACGGCCCTGAAAATTTCGCCTGTTATGCAGCACCTTGAACTGGCAACAAGACCAATACTCTTTCATCCTTGCCTAATTATTCCCTAAACTAATCTGAGCTAATTTACATGCATTGTGCAAACGCTCTTTAAAAGCACACACATAATCAAGAAGATGACATTCTTGTTTTTGCTCTGATACCCACGACTCATGCAATAATTTTATGGGGCCTCGGATTGTGTATCCGAAAATTAACTCAGCGGGGCTAAACCCCAATGACTCCTGAACAGACTTACGGATGGCAAATAACAATAAGGACAACCCCTCATCCCTCATCCCAGCGACTCACGACCTTGTGTCTCAGATGTCACAGCATGTGAGCTGCCAATAAAAGTGTCAGAAAGGTCAATCATATCGCCGAATTTACGAGCTTGCGCTTGTGTGATTACACAGGCAGAGAAGACAGTCAGGAATTCTGAAGCTAAATCTTTAGAATTAACCGTCTAACAAAGAGGATTCTCAATAACCTCAGGATATGGAAGAAATTTTCCTCCGGCCAAATCATTGCCAATGATAACAGAAACACCCTTCACGGGCAACTGGTGACGTACAGCCAATTTCACAAATCCTGTTACCAAACCAGACTGAATATATACCTTATGTAGTGGCACTTTTAAAACCCCTAACTCAATCCCCTGAATAAGGACATCAGATCCACAATAACTTTCGTCCGAAAAGAGTAACGAATCAAATAATACAAAGGACTGTACAGACCCTGTATCTCGAAGAATGGCCACAGGAACTGAAACTTGTGCCAATCCACTAAGAGAAATCATTCCCTGACACACAAATGGATCATACAAAGCGTCAATATCCGAATCGGGTTTGCTTTCCCTACTAACAGAGCCAACACTCTTAACTGCCTTTCCCTGATTTTTCTTTCTCAAAGTTGGACACGTTGCAATTAAATGACCGATTTCGTGGCAGTAATAACACTCACGAGCTTCCGCAGTTTTTACCTGCTTTAGTGGGTAAAGTTTTCAACCAGCAATGATCACGCCTCGGATAGACCTCATAGAAAGACTAATAAACTACAAATCAAACAAACTCTGTCATTTTCTTCAATAATTTTTGCAAACTGCTATATAATATAGCTTTAAAAATTATGAAACATGTATGCAAAGGAATGCAATACTCATTCATTTTTTTTTTGGCTTAGTCCCTTTATTAATCTGGGTTCACCACAGCGGAATGAACCGCCAACTTATCCAGCACATGTTTTACACAGCAGATGCCCTTCTAGCTGCAACCCATCTCTGGGAAACATCCATACACACTCTTTCTCACACACACACACCATGGACAATTTAGCCTACCCAATTGACCTGTACTGCATGTCTTTGGACTGTGGGGGAAACCGTAGTACCCAGAGGAAACCCACTCAAATGCAGGGAGAACATGCAAACTCCACACAGAAACGCCAACTGACCCAGCCGAGGCTCGAACCAGCGACCTTCTTGCTGTGAGGCGACAGCACTACCTACTGTGCCACTGCGTCACCGGAATGCAATACTTTATTTTTAAAAAATAAAGTATTATATGCTATAGTAGTCTACACTTTAAATTAAAGTCAACATATGCTCCTTGTCATTGTCTAGCAAACACGTCTATTTAAAGCTTCTGTAAAGGACAGGCCTACATTTCGTCACCTAACAATTATAAGGTTCTATCTGCGTTCTGAATTATAATGAGATTCAAAGTTTTTGCATTTCATAGCAAACAGTATGTGTATAACATTTTTTTTTTAAGTCTTAAAATGTAAACAACTTCCCATAAAAAAAGCATCCCATAATGTAAATAAGTTGTCATTTAATAAGAATATGTCAATAACTAAATTTTGACAAAAATGTCAGATAGAACCTTATAATTTTAAAGTGATGATTTGACAAGACACAATCTCAATAAAAAACTTGATTCTTTGCCATCAACTTAGCAAAGAATCAGCTGATTGATAGTGGACTGGACTTGACAATACAAGTGTAATGGATGGGGCCTAAGTTTAGTTAACTTAAATAGATATGTTGCTGTAGTTAATTACTTTCCCAACTACTTGTGAAGTCACGTAACCTCGCTCTGTTTCTACTTCTGCATCAAGCACACACATATGATCTGCCGCAGCCTTCACGCCTTCAGCCTTCAACCCTGACGCCGATGCTAATGCACACCTCTCAAAAAACAACAATGTGTAGCACAAGCTCTGTGATTGGTCAGCTTGACAGCAGTGATGAGTGTGGGCGGCGCGGAGAGCAAGCATGCCTGTTGGAGCGAGTGTTTAAAAGTATGGAGTCCTGTGGAGTAGCTCCGGTTGGAAACTTTTGTTTTGTGTTAGCTTTATGATTATTGTTTTTGCAAGTCTGCTGGTTACCGTCTCAAAATTAGTTAATTTGAGCTACTTGTACATCAAGGTAGCATTAAGAAAAAGCAAAACACGCGCAAAGATACTCAACACAGAGGAACATAAACAAAACCCCACCAGCACCCCTGGAAACGGTATTGTGTGTGAAATTGTAGTGATCCCTGTTTTGTTGTGAATATGTTCTGTATGCTGTTGTTGGCTGTATGAGTGCATTTTGCTTTCATAGTTGTTTATTTGAATTTGTTGAACCAAAAACAAAAGTTGCTGTTTATGTGGAATGCCTCATGATTACTGAAATGAAAAGTACCTCTAGATTCAGACTCACTTTTGGAGTTTCACATGCACAAAGACAACATAAAAATACAGAGGAAGATTCAGTGTTAATACATTTCAACCCACTGATAGTTCGATTAAGTTTGTAAATACTATCTATCAAAATGGTTTAGCATCTAATTATATAAAGCAATTCATCAGATTTAATGTAATGCATAATGCACAAACATATTGTAATTTGTCCTGCAATTTTTAACATGCAGAAAAATTATGACTGTTTCTTTCAGATGTTCTATCTGACCACTGTAATATGGTATATTCTGTGGAGACCAGTTATGTGATTTTTTATTTTGTAATTAAATTGCAGCCAATAGAAATGCTTAGATGCTCAATTATTTTTTGTGAAATAATAAGTGAAATTATTTAGTGATGTTCTTATAGTCAGCTGTTTCCAAAATTGTGTTTCCTTTAATACAGTGTTGTTCTCAAGTGTGTCTTTGTGGGTAAAGCCTGTACATTTTCATCTCATTGACATGTCATTTTTTTGGTAGGCACAGATAATGAGGGGAACAAGCTATAAACAGAAGCCGACTGAAAAATAATACTTTCCATTATGGTTGAATGTGCTGGGGCTCTGGGGCTGTCCTCAACCTTCAGGAGAAAACTAAAGATGATTAGCTGGGTGCTACTCCACAGGATCAGGCTTAAACAGTGTTCTGTCTCTTCTCACTACATTTTGTACTCCTTAAGTGCACAATCCTTTTATTTTAGCATGACTTTTAGCATGTATTGAGATGCATAAAGCAGTGTGTATGTGAATGTATGAGTCAGACTACATGTTGTGTGATATATCCTGATTTTGTTTGTGTATCTTCTGCCACTGTGTGTTTGACATTGTGTGTGGGGGGGGTCAATATCCCTGAGTTAACACTTTGACCTGTCAGTTCCATGATTCACAAAAAGCACAACATAGACCTTCAAAGGTATATCAGTGGTATTCATACTAATATAATTGTTTTGGTAACACTTTACAATAAGGTTCATTAGTTAATGCATTTACTAACATTAACTAATCATAAACAACACTTGTACAGCATTTATTAATCATAATTCAACATTCAGTAATGTATTATTAACATCCAAGATCATGCTTGTTAACATTAGTTAATGCACCGTGAGTTAACATGAACTAACAATGAACAACTGTATTTTCATTAACTAGCGTTAAGTTACATGAACAAATACTGTAGTAAATGTATTTTTCATTGTTTGTTCAGGTTAGTAAATGCATGAATTAACATTAACTAATGAACCTTATTGTAAAGTGTGTTTTTACTATACCCTCCCATAAAACCTAATTCTGACACTTACCTATTGTCTTTGACAATATTATATTTGAAGCAAAACATCTTTTTTTTTTCTATTTTGTTTCGTTTGGGACTTTTAATGCGGGGGTAAGTTTAAGTTGATTTGTCTCAAGTGTTACTAACCCTGAAGGGTTTTCCAGAAAGCTGGGATAACTTACCATCTGCTAGGCCTGAACTTTCGGTTGATTAACCCAAAACCTGCTTACAGCAAGTATGTTGGTTCCAAAACACCTGAGAAGAGGTAGTTTAATCAACCTCCTAAAAATGACCACAGATTAATGTGCACACACAGCGCATAGCTGAAGGCATTTACAGTAGATCGCCAAATTAATGAGTCACCATGGAAAGTCATGGTGAGAAAAAAAGGGCAACACACTTTACAGAGGGGGAGCTGAAGGTTTTAATGCTGGTGTATGAAAGAAATATAGAAAGAAATATAAAATAATAAATATATAAGAAAAGAAAAAAAATATGAGAGAAAATGCATTAGTTTGATAAATTACACATGCCACCCTCCCCCTTTTATTATAATAAAAAATTAAACTTATCTTAAACATAATTTTTTAGTATGTTGTATAACAATTGATGCATTTTCTTTTCCTGACATTAATTTAAGGCCACAATAATAATGTGTATTGACTAGTATAGCTTATAGAAGTTGTAATCCTTCTAGAGCTAAAATAACTCTGTCTAAAGTCAAAACTTAACTGTGAAGGGGACACTATACTGTCAGTGGGTGCCGTCTTTCGGATAAGCGATAAACCAAGGTCCTGACTCTCTGGTCATTAAAAATCTCATGGCACTTCTTGTAAAGAGTAGGGGTGTAACCACGGTGTCCTGGTTAAATTCCCTCTCGGCCCTTAACTACCATGGCCTTCCAATCATCCCGATCCACTGAATTGGCTCTATCACTGTCTCTGCACTCCACCAATAGGTGATGCGTGGTGAGCGCACTGGCGCCGTTGTTCTGTGCCTGCCGTCACATCATCCAAGTGGATGGTGCACAATGGTGGTGGTGTGAAGAGCCCCCCCCCCCCATGATTGTGAAGCACTTTGGGTGTATGACCATACACAATAAATGCCCTATATAAATACACATTACATTACATTACATTATATAAACACAAAAACATTTTCCTAAAAGGTACTATTTAATTACTGGAGCTCTGTATTAAACACTCTAGAATGTTCTTTCTGTCATGTAGCTAATAGAAGGCAGGCTGAGACCTGTCTAACTGCTTTGGGCAAATAACTCTGAGGAGCTGCTCTGGGCCTTAATAAAGGCTAATCAGCGGTTGAATTATTGGACCTTAAACCACACAGTATGTCACAGTTGTCAGGTACCTTTAGGTTATTTTTATGCTTTTTTGCATGCAGATGAAGTTCTTTCTGCCTCAACTAACAAACAGTGTAAGAATTTGTCAGCTTTTTCAATATTTTAATTTTGCTATTGTATCACAGAACACTATTTTATTCATTTAAATTCTAAAGTAGCTGTATAAGGTCCATTTTCAAAGACAAGCCACATCATTTTACTGCTTAAAGAAAACACTAGCCATTAAAACTGATCATCACCTTAAGGTGAGAAATGTATATGAAGAACATATATTACATGTTGAAAGGTGTGTGTATAAAGCAATGTAAAACAAACAAACAAAAAAGTTATTTCAGGAAATAAACAGTGCTTCAGTCCAAACTATTTAATTAAACATATTTTTTTAGAAATTCAGTGTCTTAGCACATAGCACTCTACTTGGGTCATTGAGGGTTCCACTGGGTCAGGTTTAGTGCAGGGTAGGGTGTCATCATACAAGGCAGAAAAGGGTATCCTATTACAGTAGTTAGTTGGTGGAAGCAGTAATGAGTTGCAACACCAAACATATTAAGGACAGAAAATGTAAATGTTACCTGCACATTTTTACTATGGACAGATTTCATATGATTATAGTTCTTTATTGACAGATTGAGCTTTAAAAGAGGCTGCACCCAATAACTTTGGGAACCCTATAAAAAAAGATATATATAAAAAAAAACATCAAGTGTGTGTGTGCAGTGTGAACAGACGTATACATATGAATGACTGCATTTTAAAATATGGATAGATTTTCCTAGAAAAGACAAAGCTGCCACTTCTTATAATATTATATATATATATATATATATATATATATATATATATATATAGTCTACAGAAAAAAAATGTGTGGAATGCAGAGAGAGAGAGAATGAGAAAAACAAAACAACCAATGATCTCTACACAAGATTCAAACACGTTCTGCCATAAGTCCCATTGTTTTCTAAAACTATTGGTGCGGACTGAAAAGTCTGTATAATGATATGCAGTGGTTTTTATGGCCAAGGAACTGTACAAAATGGTATAGAACCGTTTAGTGCCAGGAATAATATACGGATGGCTCTACACCAGGGGTGTTAAACTCGGTTTCTGGAGGGTGTCAGCTCTGCACAGTTTAGTTCCAACTCTAATTAAACACACCTGATCATACTAATTGAGTCCTTCAGGCTTGTTTGAAACCTACAGGCAAGTGTGATAAAGCAGGGTTTGAACTAAACTCTGTAGGGTTGTTGTCCTTTAGAAACTGATTTTGACACCCATGCTCTACACACTGCCACATTCTACAGTACAATGCTCTGACACAAAAACGAAGAGCCGTGCATTGAATGTTTTCTATGGTAAGGGCAGGCCCGCAGTTTGTCACATTTGATTTCAAAATGTTTGTTAAATAAATTAACAAATCTTTTGAAAAACTACAACGCTCATTCAAATATTTATTTGGATATGAAAACGTTCATATCCACGAAAAAAAAACAAACAAAAAAAAAAAAATAAAATATATGTGTGCTTCCAAGTCCACAAGATTCTCTTCAAAAGAGCACGCAATCCTCAGTAACTTCTCTGAAACAGACTAACTCTGGAACATAAACTGCTTCAGAGCAGGTTATATTCAGAGATTAAGTTACTTATATACCCAAAAGTTACCTCCGTTCATGGAAACGAGGGCTGAGATTATCCACTTACTTACTCCTAAACATACTTGGGTATATGTCACATATCCAGCTTTCTGGAATACCCCCCTTGTACACAAACACATAATTTGTTTTGTGTTTCATGTCCCCTGGCAGTAATTTAAATTGCCATATTCACTCTTTGGTTAAGTTTTAGTTAACTAGGCTATAATCTAGTTGCAGACCACTGGCTATTTGATTATCTGAACCATTAGCAAGCATTAATTTCTAACTAGACCCGGCACCAGAACAGTGTGTGTGTCCGTGTGCATGTATATGAATCACCATCAACTGTGTTTTTTGGAAATTTCAATCTACAAGAATTTTTTTTTTTTTTGAGGATTAAATTTTATGGACAGGGTTAGTGGATAGTATGTTCAATTTGTAGAGTATAATAAGCGTTATACCTATAGTGAGTCTTAAAACACATGTTTGTGTGTATGTGTGCACGCTAGTGTAAACATGTGCGTCCTGTATGTAGCCTGTTGTATGTTACATTTTAGACCTCATGTAGTTTTTTAGCTTATTTTTGACATGTTCATGCCAGGTCATTAGAGAATGTCAAAGCTGCTTCTTAACCATATGCTTTACATCCAAACAAGAAGGTAAAATGCTTTTTCATGTCTTTCCCTGTCAAACTCTTGCAAATAAAAGTTTAAGTGGTTTATCAATTTCGCTAAGCAGCTTAGCAGTAAAATTAGCATAGTTTCTGTCAGCTAAAATTGCAGATCTCTTTAGTCCCTGAAATGATTTGCTAAAAATGTATTTATGAAATCCTAAGGTAGTTTTAGAAACAAATTAGTTTTTTTGTTTAACACTGTCCATTTCAGTTCATTAAATCTAATTCTGTGCATTTTATAACTCTAAAACATCTCTAAAAGACTTTAATTGGATGAATTAAGGAAGGATTGATTTGGATTATTAGAAACTGTGTCTCATTGACAATCAATATGTTTACATCGTAATGGATTTAAATGAATCAAAGCAGATAGCTTGATATTGGTGTGAGCACTAAGTGGGCAAACGTCTTTCATGGATAAACATTTCAAAGGAGGAAGATCAGCGAATTAATTACGCAGCTGTGATTGTCAAAGATAAAAGTGAGATTGGTGTTTCAAGTTTGTGTAATGAATTCTATTCCACTTCAGGGTTTATTCATCAGTTGGTGCTGATAATGGCTGTTTCTTTCTCCTTTTCTCTCTATCTGTCCTTCCTTCTGTTAGTGTGGATTTGGTTCACGCACAACTGCGTGTGTGTGAGGGCCGCAGTCTGCCCGAGCTGGGTCTCGAACAGGACAAGATCCAGATCAATGGCTGTGCCATACAGTGCCGGGTCACTACAGAAGATCCCTCCCGTGGTTTTCAACCAGACACAGGTCGCATAGAGGTACGTCTGCTAAATGACATACAATTATGCAAATGACAGTATCAACACACCATTTAATAATACAAGTCATGATATATTATGATGTAACAGGAAACAAATGTGTAGCAACAAGACACTTTAAACAAATATATTTTTTAAAATATAAATTAAACATTATTTGCTATTAAAAAAGGCATTGTAGCTGCTCTGTTTGTCCAGTCCTGTTTTCTAAGTTCAGTAGCAAGCATGTTAACACATTAAATAATGCTGCATGTTTCACAACACTTCAGAGGACCTTTAATATTAAATGGGTTCAATAAATATTTTTACTTTCTCTGCAATTTTGCTAGTTTCATACCCACTTTTATTGTTTGAGAGCTGTTTCATAAGTGCTTTTGGGGACTGTTATGTCCAGAAACCAAATTCTTTGTGTAAAGCCTCAATCTCATTTTACAATCTGGCCATTAAAGTGGCTGCATTCATTATCTGGATGTCTTTCTGCACTATGTATTCACATACACTAAAAAGGAGACAAAGGCTCTCACACACTTTCGATGAGCTGCTATTTTGTTTCGTTGAGCAGGAAGCATTGATTGATAACAATTTTCAGGGAGGACTTTCATTCAGAGCCCTCCATACTGTTCAGTTTGATGCACAATTCTGTTCCAGTGGCAACATTGTAATGTCATGAAGAAAACCATCACAAAGCAGAAAAAGCCCCCTTTATCTGTGCTTGGTGCTTTTGAAAACCAAACTGTAACCCTCTTTTTGTGTCTGGAGAAATCTGCCTATCCAGCTTTGGATGGTCTAGAGAACCTCTCAGCAGATCAGAACAGAGTAGGCCTTCATTGCTTAAGTTTTGATTTAGATGAATTTGTGCTTTACTCCATGCAAGTTTGAACCCTGAAAATGTGGTGTAGATATTTGCATTACTTATCATGTAGGACAGGACTGCAGTCTTTCGTTTTATTCACTGTAAAAAATGCAGGGTTCTGCAATTCATTCATGTCGTCCCAACACAAATTGATTAAGTTAACTTAAAACTTTTAAAGATTTATGTGGATTGAACATAAAAAATAAGTTGTATCAATGAAATCTCAAGAATCATGTTGTTTCATCTCATTTTGAATAAGTAGTTTGAATGTGCAAAAAATGTATGTGAGCCAAAACACCCCCCCACACACACACGCACGCACGCACGCACGCACACGCACACGCACACACACGTGCATAAATTATGTGTGGTGAGCGCACTGACGCCATTGTCCTGTGCCTGCCGTCACATCACCCAAGTGGATGCTGCACAATGGTGGTGGTGTGGTGAGACCCCCCCCATGATTGTGAAGCACTTTGGGTGTATGACCATAAATGATAAATGCACTATATAAATACACATTACATTGCATTACATTACATAAACACAAAAACATTTTCCTAAAAGGTACTATTTAATTACTGGAGCTCTGTATTAAACACTCTAGAATGTTCTTTCTTTCATGGAGCTAATAGAAGGCAGGCTGAGACCTGTCTAACTGCTTTGGGCCAGCAAATAACCCTGAGAAGCTGCTCTGGGCCGCACATGATAGTTGTGAATGGGGTTGAGCAAACCCTTACAAAAAATACTGCAGTTTTTTTATAGAAAACTTTAGTTTTTTTAAGCAATACTGCAGTTTTAGTTAACTTTTGAAAAGTGCATTTTTTGGACACAAAAAAACTGCATTATTTAAATATATTGCAGTATTACTGCAATACAGCTGAAGTACTACAATACAACCAACTGCAGTACATCTACTGTAATACAATTGAAGTACAGTACAAATGCAGTACAAGTGAGTACAGCTGAAGTGATAATGCAGTGCAACTACTGCAATGGTACTGAAGTACTAAAACTATAATGCAGTACTGCTACTGCAATACAACTGAAGTACTACTAAAGTACAATTACCATACCGCTATTGCAATACAACTGCAGTACAACTACTATTTTTCCTGATTGGTGGACTTTTCCTGATGGTTTCCAAATGAAGTTTCAGTACTACTGAAGTACTACCACAATATATTGTATTGCACTTTTTTTAGAAGTATAAGTAACTACAGAAATACATCTACAAAACTGCAATACATGATGAAACTAAAGAGCACTTTTAATACTTTTGTACCTAAGTGCAATAAATTATATCACTATATTGACCCTCTCAGTGTATCTAATGTTATTTCAGTTGTACTGCAGATTTTACTGCTGTTGAACTACATTGCATTACAGTTGAATTGCGTTTATACCTCATTATACTGTAATTTTGCAGTTGCATTGAATGTTGCCAGTTATCTTTGTATATAGGCTACTGCTGTTGTACTGTTCAGTTCACTGCAGTTATTTTTTATTTTTTTGCAAAAAATAAAAAATAAAAAAATAGAACGAGAAAATAGCTTGAATCCAAAAACCATCCATGAAAAAAGTACAACATAATCTTGGAAGATGTTGAAGAACAAACCCCTTGGAACACAAGTGCAGCACAGTTCTTTCCACACCATTGGCACATTAGATTACAGCAGCACAAGTGCAGTAAAGACATTTACTTGTTTTTACTCCAGTTTACTGCAACTTATACTGCTGTTGAAATGTATTGTACTGTATTTGAACTGTGTTTATATGTCATTGTATTGCAATTTTTCAACTGTACTTAATTTTACTGCAGTTATACTTCTATATATTGCTGTTGTACTGCAGTTGTACTTCAGTGTACTGCAGTTATTTTTTGTAAGGGAATCTATGATTCAGTTAAAATATCTAAATATTATTTTAATATTGGTAGGTCAGTTTTTCATCTCTATAAAAAATCTTTAAATATCTTGTACACTTTTTAAATTAGAGTCATGCTTAAAAATTCCCACAGAGTTCTGCAAACCTTGCTTTGGCATAATGCGATGTAGCCAGATATTTTATATTTAATTTTTCATCCCTGAATTGGATACTATGAAAATACACCATTAAAATAGCATTATTGTTGTAAAAGTTTAGGAAGTTAGACCAAAGTGCGTTTAGAAACACAGAAACGCTCTCTGTAGCTTTCTCTACTCACCTGTTTCTCATTACTTTTACATCTCCCCTGCCTGAGATTTTCCCTTTATCTTTTGTTTCTGTCTTTAGCCTTGTGTAATAACAGATACTCGAGTCTCATGGGGTCCTTGAGTTCCCTGTCACAACCCAAAACTATGCGTTCTACCCTTTTTGTTCTTTACTTTTAAGAAACATGAATGGCAAAAAAAGTTTACTCCAGTTCAAAACATTTGATGCTATATGCAGGTAGTTTGCCTCGTCTGTGACATCATTCTTCACAAATTCATAGTAGATCTCATCTGTGTTTGAAATTACACTTATTTCCCTTGTACAACAAATCTTGTTTCTATGTGTCTAACTAGCATTAATTGATGGGTACCAGTGAGTTATTGATGTGCGAAATGAGTTATTAAAACTATTATGTATATAAATGTGTTGAAAAAATCTCTCCGTTAAACAGAAATTGGGAAAAAAACATAATAAGGGGGCTATTAATTCAGGGGGGCTAATAATTCTGACTTCAGCTGTACGTAGGTGGCACAGTGGAACAGTGATTAGCAATGTTGCCTGACAGCAAGATGGTTTCTGTTTCAGTTTAATCCATAGTCCAAACACATGTGCTATAGGTGAATTTAATATACTAAATTGGTTGTAGTTGTATGTGTGTGTGTTTGTGTGTGTGTGTGTGTGTGTGTGTGTGTGTGTGTGTGTGTGTGTGT
>CAIGQZ010000749.1:1144086-1160079 GCA_903798205.1 Danio tinwini
TGTGTGTGTGTGTGTGTGTGTGTGTGTGTGTGTGTGTGTGTGTGTGTGTGTGTGTGTGTGTGTAAAACATATGCTAAAATAGTTGGCCGTTCATTCTGTTGTTGTGTTTATATATATGTGTATGTGTGTGCGTGTGCGTGTGTGTGTGTGTGTATTTATTTTTTTTTTTTTACATTTATCTTTTTACTTATTACCATCAGTTTTTCTCTAATGGCCAATACAAGCTTACAAGCTTGGACATTCTGCCTGGCATCTCAAGGGAGGAAATACAGAGTTAAAACTAGATAGGAATGAGTACGAAATGACACAATTTTCATTTCTGGATAAACTATTAATGTGTCCTATTTCTCTGAATTCCAACCATCCTTTCCTCTCTTTCCAAGTTTCTCTGTTTGATTTTATTGTTGATTGAAGTATTGATTGTTTATTATATACTTTTTTTATTTTTTTGAGCAGGTAAAACAGCAGACATGATCAGAGAATGGGCTCCTCAGCACACAGAGATGTAGTTCAGCCGTAAAATGTGTGTACCTAAAAAAATACAGTGTTAAAAATGCATGGCCAAACATAATAAATCCTGGGTTGGATGAATAAGTCATGGCTTGAGTGCTCCAGAGAGGTGGAAGAGATGCACAGAGGGAGAAAAGAGAGAGAAAGCTCAGCGAGAAAGGGCTTAAAACCTCTGGCCCAGCAAGAGATCATAGCATTTTAGTTGAGCGAGGGAGAGGAAGAGAGATAAAGAGATGAAGAAAATGAAAGAATGACTCTCTGAGCACAGCAATGCACAGTCCTTCTGAGAAACCGTGGGATAGAGAAAGAGATGAGGGCAGTTGAATTAAAATGGCTTTAGCAGTCAATTTCTCTCAGCTCGCCTTTTGAAAAATGTCTACTCACACAGAATATTCTTAGTTAAATTTCTTATTGAGAAACTTGTTCCCTTAAACAAATTAGGAAATAGCATTTTTAAAAACCTGTGTTATAAAGGTCACCAGATGTGGTCTTCTAAAAAGCCAGCATGGCCAATTTAATGAAGCTATTTAATTGCAGGTAGATTCACTTTTCATTTTATTGTTTCTGATCAAACATTTCAGTTGATTTACTCTCATTACCTAAATTATAGTCATCATATTAATTATATTGTCATTTGGCTGGTTTTGGCTCAGTCAAATGTGGTATACCCAATATTCATGCGTGCATAAAGCTCATCGTTAAGGAGCAAAATTACTTTTGTTAAACAGTTTCCAACATCACCAAAGAGAATACTAATAGTGACTGCGTTTAAAAGACAAAACAAAATTATAAGTCAAAAACTTCTATTAATTCTTAATCACCACATGTCCCCTAAATTCCTACTCTTTTATCACGCATACAGAATTAAATTATTCAAGTGCACAAGCTTGTGTTTGTCCCCCCAGCTACAGTGCATACACAACAATAGGAAGTTCGTTGCAGAGCCTTTTATTAAGGATTTATCATTCAGTCTAATTAGCTGAACTAGAAAACATATGGATTCAACAAGTTTTGAAAAAAAACAGAGCAATATATTTCCAAAAGCCAGAGCAATATATTTCAAAATAAAGAAATACTCAAGAGAGAACATTGTTGCTGTTTCAGTCAGCATGAATGTATACACAAGTTAATGGAGCCAGTCAAATCATTGATGAGGGATAGTAAATATGACTTGATACTGACATTGTGAATATGATTATGTATTACATACTGTATGGAAAGATGCAGATTGACATAGAGTGAGTGCGGTGGTACTTGTATAGTGCTTTGTTGTAATTTATTTATTTAATAAAAAAAACAACTAATTTTTTTGTTCAGGAATAGTTCATACAAAAGTTGTAAAAATGTAATTTTACCACCTCCCTATAGTTAGACATGTTTTACAAAAATCCACATTACAAGTTATATGTCAATGAAAATGGGAGAATCTTAGCTTTAGCTTGGCATATGGTCAGGCTAAATCAGGGTTCAGATATGTTGTAGTTTTTATTATAAGCTTTTCTTTTAGTTTAAATTACTCTAAAAGATGATTTGCTTAGTCTGAAATAAAGCAAATCTCTGACATGGCCTAACTCAGTCAACATTAACAATATCAAGGTTATATTGTTTGAGAATATTCTTTACATTGTGTAGAATGATTTTATATTAAACCAACAAATCACACAAAATGACTTTAACTGGGTTTTCACAGAGAGGCTCTCAAATGATGACAACCCTTCAAGTTCAGCTTATACAGCACATATTTTATCTGTGGTTATATATAAAAAAAAAAAAAAAGTTTTCCATTTATTAAACTGTTTTATGCAACGTTTTAGCTGTCTGATCCTAAATGGCAGTGGTTTTTCTGCTATACTGTGTGAACAGCCACTGTGAATCGAGCACCACCTGCATGAGACCTTATTCACATTATATTTGCATTCGCATATATGCACATTCATATACTCACACGCATGCCGGCTTCCTTCATGCAATCAGAATAGATTGAATTCCTCTCTCAATCACATATCTTTGTTTTCTCTCCCTGCACATTTCCTCTTCCCCACCCCATCAGATGTTTTTTTCTTTTTTTTTTCTCTCAACAGGGATGAAACGTTACCTTACAGCGCATGTGAAAGGCAAAAATACATCAATTTATACATGCATACTCTCAGAGTTGCGATATTAAAACAATGTGTGGGCGACACACTCAAAGACTCCCAGCTACTCCTTAAAGATTGTTTTATTATGCACATACAGTTGGATTCAAGTCTAACATCATGTATCATAAAATATTTTTTCTTTAGAATGTTCAAATTAAAGGATTTAAATCAAAGACTAGATACAAATTAAAATTAAAGGCTCAATAAAGTCAAATGTAGGAATATTATACAATTTCAGATATTCAGTTTCAATTCAAATTAACACAATTAGAACACAAAAATTAATTATTGTTAAGGGTGGGTTAAAGGGCAGGTGTAGAGTCAACAGTGTAATTTTTATTGTTGCTTATACTTTATTGTTCAGCAGTAGCTGACAAATTTACTTTGCTTTGCTTCACATAATAATAAATAGAATTAACATAACACAGTCACATAATTAAATGACACTTAAAAAATACTGCAATGGTTCTACTTCTTTTTCAAACATGTATTATATGGCACAAAGGTTTGTTTATATATTACTTTAGTTGCCTTCAGTCTTATGACATCATTTGGATAATAACAATTCAAGACCTTGTTTAGAGGGTACATTACATCTCCAATTGTAGCTGTAACATTCTTCTGAACAGCTATATTGCACAACATATCTAATGATTTTAGCTTAGATACAGTTTTTTTTTCCTGCCATTCCTATAATCCTGTTTAACAGTTCAAAAATGAAGATCCTTAATTACTCACCCTCAGATCATTTCAATCATCTTCAGAATACAAGTTAAGGTATTTCATAATAATTCTGAGAGTTCTCTGACCCTACAACGTACATGAAAGAAAGCAAAAACATTATCAAAACATTCCATCTAATTTCATCAAAAAAAAACAAACAACAAAAACTTTTGACTTTGTAAAAAAAAAAAAAAAAAAAGCTTTGTTCACTAATATTTTAAATTCATCATCACGTCATGAGGGTGTGTTTTTTTCTTGAACTATGAAGAACGTCTCGGGTTACGTATGTAACCATAGTTCCCCGAGAGGGAACGAGACACTGCGTCTAACCAGATTGCTAGGGGAACACCTCTTTTATACGCGTCTTGAAGCACATGTGAAATCAATCTAATGTAATTAAGCGGTGACGTCAGACCGGAGAGTATAAAAGCCTGCACTGAGCCTTCAGTGTTAACTTCAATTTTGCTTGAAAGAAGTAACAGGCAGAAGAGAGTATGGCGGAAGACGCAGTGTCTCGTTCCCTCTCGGGGAACTATGGTTACATACGTAACCCGAGACGTTCCTCATCTAGGGAACTTCAACACTGCGTCTAACCAGAACGCTAGGGGAACACAATACCCACTAGGCCAGACTCACTGCTGACTGTGAACGCACACTACGCAGTGAGAACAGAGGACCCTGGTGAGGGGTCTACATCAAGTTGATAGTGACGCACAAATGTATGTGGCGTCGACCATCCTGCCGCCAAACAAATGTCAGAAAGGGCAGAGCCCGAAATAGAAGCTTTGGAGGCCCCTACAGCCCTTGTGGAATGGGCCTTAACAAATTTAGGTGCGGGACGTCCAGCAGCCTGATAAGTGAATGAGATAGTCTCAACTATCCAATTACTTATTGTCTGCTTATTGGCCGGACTCCCCCTCTTTGAGGGTCCGAAGCAGACCAGTAACTGCTCACTCCTTCTCTAATTGATGACTCTGTTAACATATGTATCCAGAGCCCTAACTGGGCAGAGTAAATTAATTTTCTCCTGGTCCGACGACTGAAATGGGGGCGGATTAAAGGCCTGCAGCACAGCAGGTCTCGCCACATGAGTAGCAACCTTCGGCACATACCCCGGTCTGGGGTAAAGAAAGGCCTTAGACATGCCCGGAGCAAATTCCAGAAATGAAGGTGCAACCGACAGAGCCTGGAGGTCACCCACCCTCTTTAGGGAGGAAATGGCTAACAAAAAAGCAGTTTTCAGGGTCAGAAATTTATCTGATGCCTCCTGTAGTGGCTCAAATGGGGGAACAGAGATGCCCTCGAGCACCAATGTTAAATCCCAAGTCGGTACTCTGTGTGTGCTGACAGGCCTTAGCCTTATGGCTCCACGTAGGAAGCGACGGATTAGCGGATCCTGCCCCAGTGACTCATCATCTAGGGGAGAACGGTAGGCCGCTATGGCTGACACATACACTCTTAGAGTAGATGCAGCTAACCCAGCAGACAGGGGATCTTGGAGAAATTCCAGCACTGAGGCTACCTGACAGCTGACTGGGTTCAGCTGGTGTTCCTTGCACTAAGCTGAAAAGAGCGCCCATTTGAGGGCATAAAGCTTCCTTGTGGAGGGAGCCCTGGAGCTTAGAATGGTTTGAGCAACCTCAGTTGACAATCCATACTCTATAAGGTGGGCCCCCTCAGAGGCCACACCCATAGTTTCCACAGATCGGGGCGGGGATGAAGTACCATCCCTCCCGCCTGGGACAGAAGGTCTCTCCTGATGGGGATCTCCCACGGGAGACCCGCCAGCAGGGCTATAAGGTCCGAAAACCAAATTCTCGTAGGCCAAAACGGGGCTACCAGCAGTAACTGGGCTCCGTCTCGACGGACCCTCTCCAGGACTCCTGGGAGCAGAGACACCGGGGGAAAGGCATACAGACATAGCCTCGGCCACATCTGCACCATGGCATCCAGTCCCAGAGGGGCTGGATGCGAGAGAGAGAACCACAGTATGCAATGTGTGGTCTCTTGGAAAGCAAATAGGTCCACCTGCGCTCTCCCAAATCTTTCCCAAATGGTCTCCACCACTTCGGGGTGAAGTCTCCATTCCCCAGATCTCACCCCCTGCCTCGACAGGAGATCTGCTCCCGTGTTCAGATGACCCGGAACATACATTGCCCTGACAGACAGAATTTTGTTCTGGGCCCACAGGAGGATTCAATGTGCCAGTCTGCATAGCAGTCGAGACCTCAGACCCCCCTGATGGTTGATGTAAGCGACCACCGATGTGTTGTCCGTGCGGACTAGAACATGATGGCCCCTTAAATCTGGGAGAAAGTGTTTTAAGGCCAGAAACACAGCCATCATCTCCAGGCAGTTTATGTGCCAGGAACGATGATGTTTCCCCCATTGTCCCGCTGCGGGAAGTCCCCTCAGGGTTGCTCCCCAGCCCATGAGAGAAGTATCTGTCATAAGCATGATGCGATGACAGACAGCCCCCAATACTGGGCCCTGGGACAGGAACCAGGGCATTTTCCACATACTTAAGGCCCAAAGGCAGCGCCGCGAGACCTTGATCATGTGGAAAGGATTCCCCTTGATAGAGAACCCCCTGGTTTTGAGCCACCACTGCAGGGGTCTCATGTACAGCAGACCAAACGGAATCACGCTGGCTGCTGCTGCCATGAGGCCTAACAATCTCTGAAAGTGTTTCACAGTGATGAACTGGCCTAGTCTGACTCTGTGTACGGCTGACTAATTCGAAGTGATTCGTGGCAGGGACAGACGTGCTCGCATCGTCATGGAGTCCCATAGCACACCTAAAAAAAAAAAATGGTCGTCCTGACTGGAACAAGCACACTTTTTGCGGTGTTCAACCGAAACCCCAACCTTCTGATATGGGTGAGAACGACATCTCGATGTCAAACTGCCATATCGTGATTCTGAGCTAGAATGAGCCAGTCGTCTATGTAGTTTAGGATACGTATACCCTGCATACGAAGTGGAGCTAGTGCCGCTTCGACTATTTTGGTGAAGGTTCGAGGTGACAGTGCTAGGCCGAATGGAAGAACCCGATACTGGAACGCCTCGCCCCCGAAAGCGAACCTCAGGTACTTCCTGTGTTGGGGAAGGATGGATATATGGAAGTATGCGTCTTTCAGGTCTATTGTGACAAACCAGTCCCCGACGGACCGATTTAGATTCCTCAGATCTAATATGGGACGCAGTCCCCCATCCTTTTTGGGAACTATGAAATACCGGCTGTAAAACCCTGATTCTCTGTCGAGTGGGAGAACACGCTCTATCGCGCCTTTTTTAATAGAGCCAGTACTTCCTGTTCCATAACCAGAGCCTGTTCTGGCTTCACTATGGTGGGTGTAACACCGTTGAAGTGAGGTGGGCGTGCACAAAATTGTATTTTGTAGCCATGTTCCACCGTGAACAGGACCCACTGAGACACCATTGGCAGGTTTTTCCACGCTGCCAAAAAGTGTGCTAGGGGTACCAGCCTCTCGAGACTGGCCTCTGGTTGCTCTTGGACCCTCCGAAGAGGGGGTGGGGCCCCCAATGCCCTCAGACACTGAGGAAGGCCCACCCCGGGAAACACAGAGCCCCCACCCACATAAGTGGTGAGGTGGTCTGCCCCTTTCTCGACGGACCCTGGTTCAGGGAGGGCGCCGATTGGTGCTCTCGATGTCCAGGGGGGGCCCTCGGAAGCCTGACTCCCAACATGTCAGGACTTCTTTTTATCCTTCGCCTTCCTCGAAATTACTATTGTTCTTGTGGGTAATTTTGAGGAAAGCTCAGGCTGAGAGCGTGCTCTCCAGGCCCTCTTTTTTTGAGGGGGAGCCAGAGAAGCAATGCTCTCCTTTTGGACCGCACGATGTGAGGAGCTAGTTGACGGCTGGGGCTGTCTTTTAGCAGCCCCTCCACTTTTAGATTTTGGGGGGAGAAAATCACAGAGGGAGCTAGAGCGTTTTTTAACTCTATCGAAGGATTCAGCGTCGCGATCGACGGCGTCGCCAAAGAGCCCTGAGCTCGATACTGGAGCATCCATGAAGATTGTTCTATCGCTCTCTGACACCCCTGCTTGTGTCAGCCAGAGGTGTCGCTCAGTAGCCACCAGGGTAGCCATAGACCGCCCTAAACTAGAGGCTGCCTCCTTAGTAGCTCTTAGAGCTAAATCCGACGCCCGAAGAGCTTCTCGAAGCTGTTCGGGCGCCGCTCCCCCACCATCTAAGCAGTCTTTAATTATGTCAGCCTGATATGCCTGCAACACTGACATAGTGTGCAGGCATCCGACAGACTGACCAGCCATCATATATGCTTTGCCAACCAGACCAGAGGTGACTCTTAACGGTCTGGATGACAAAGGAGGGACCCTAGCAGATTTTAAATCAGGACGGAGATGACGTGCTAAGTCCTCCTCTATAATTGGCATCTGTGTGCATGCTTTATCCCCCAGCCCACGAACTACTGAATAAATATTCGTTTTTGATGTCATCAAACGAGCTGAGTATGGATTATTCCATGACTTTGAAACAGCACTGTGTAATTCTGGACAGAAGGGAAGGTCCCTCAGTGGAGGATCAATCCTGCTGGGTAACTCTCTCTCATCCAGCATGCCTGTCAGACACAGCTGCTGCTGCTCACGTGCTGGCTGCCAGTCTATCACATCAAATCTGTCAGCAGCACGTGAAATCACCTCCACTAACTCCTCAAATTCAACTGACTGGGGTGGCAGCTTCCCAGACCCTCTTTGCATTCGCTGCAGCGGCGCGCTCGTTTCCTCGGAAACGGAGGACGCCGCCCTCTCCCGAGACGCAGAAGAAACCGCAGAGCGTGCTTCTGACGTTCTCGAGGGAGGATTAGATCTCTCAGACATAGGAAGAGAAAGGACAGAGTCCGTCTCCATCCTGTCTGCTAGATCTAATAGCGATCCCCAGGATTGAAGTCGACGCTCAGCCTCAGCACGAGCGGGACCCGAACCGCGAGGAGCGCGAGCCGCGGGAGTTTTGTTAAAGAACTCCCTCCGGCTACGCAGCACTTTGCGGGAGAGAGCATCACAGTGCCCACAGTCAGCATTCTCAAATGCTGCCAGGGCATGCTGCTCTCCCAAACACTCTAAGCACATTTCATGTGAGTCTCCAGCCGTAATAAAACGGGGGCATGGAGGCACACAGTGTTTAAAGTTCTTTTCTGCCATAATTATTTACTAAAAAAAAGTTTGTCAGTTTTTTTGTATTTTGTGTATGCAAAATCAGTAAAGAATGGCCATAGAAAGAGGGTAATTTTCACGTGTGTGCTTCTTGAAAGCAAAGAAGTTAACACTAAAGGCTCAGTGCAGGCTTTTATACTCTCCGGTCTGACGTCACCGCTTAATTACATTCGATTGATTTCACATGTGCTTCAAGACGCGTATAAAAGAGGTGTTCCCCTAGCGTTCTGGTTAGACGCAGTGTTGAAGTTCCCTAGATGGGGAATACAATTTATTGCCATTAGATTTAGCAGGCCAGCACACAAGCATCGTATTACCTATAGTAAGCATGCACCGGGACCTAATGTGACTGAAGAGTTTGTGCACAAGCTTTGTATGATTACAATTGAAACACTGAAGTCACATGCATTTAGCAAGTATTGATGTCAATGCTATAGGGTAAAATATTTCAATGTTTAAGCTCCCAGTTGGTTAAGCACAGGATTATAAATGATAAATTCCACATACAAGGTACCATCTGCAAAAAAAAAAAAAAAAAAAATACAGAAATCTTTTTTAAGGGGTCAGTTAATTAATTTGCACAAACCGTTAAAACTTTAAAACATGGCTCATTTCTGTATGCATAATATTACCAATATAGTTATTATTCACACCTTTTGAATTATGTTCCATCATCTAATTTATTTCTTGCCAGCTACCTCTACCATCTTAATTTGCTAATTTATCATCATCCTCAGTTTTAAAATCAATTTTGGCTTTTTGTATTATAGCCCTCAATTGCTTCCTTTTCATCTTAAACCCTTACCATCATTTTGTATGACAAGCTGAGTTTTTTCTCATTACAAATTTTGTTCAGGTCATTTGAACATGGGTTGTTGTTGTTTTGATAAATATTAACCACCATATCAAGAGGGGATACAGTCTGTTAGCTTGAGAGGGTTTCTAAATGAGTCAAAGAAAACATTCCATTTTCTGGTACAGAAAACATTGTTTAGCATGTCCTCCTTTTCTTTGCTTTAGATCTGGATTTTCTAACCTGCTATCTGTATTTTGTATTTTCACATTAATATCTGATATACTGTACTACATGTTGTCCTATGCACTTTAAAAATACTGGGTTGTTGTAACATAAATAATAGGTCAAATATGGACACGCCCAATGTTGGTTATTATTATTATTCTTTATTATTAAATGTAATTATCCATATTTGACCCAACACTGTTATAACGACCCAGATTTTTAGAGTGTATGCATCTTCAATGCTACTGTAACACAGATGCAATCTGTGTGGGGTATGGATTGGGCAGTTAATATATTGCTGCAAGCTCAGAAGAGGATTTGTCAGTAAAAAGGAGTTAAAGTCCCCCAGTACAAACACTGGTCGATCTGATACTTTTGTCAGGTTCCTGTTAAAGCACTCTAAAATATGTTTTATTACACAAATGACTGCATATATCTTTATATGCAGTTGTTTTTAGGAGCCCCTATTAATTGTTTCATTTCCATACATTTTTTATATGTGTAACACATCAGCAAAACGCCAGCCTGTCATTGCATTGGCCAATATATAAAACAAGCAAATAAGACATCTATACTAGCACTATTTACAGTGTGCTCTTAAATAAATGCTTGTTTTAGTCCCTAAACATGAATCTCTTAATTCTACATTTTAAATGTATATTAGAAGAGAATAAATATCAGGACTATAGCAAATGTCCAAATTAAAAGGATAAGAAACTTTAAACCACAAAATAGGGGCACTTTAGATTCAAATACAGTATTAAAAAAAGTATTTAAAGCCATTCAATTAAATAAGGATGGTTTAAGTATAAGTCAAATTACAAGGGAAATCTTTAATAGAAACATATTCACCATAGTGAGCTCAGATGGTTGAACCTCATTGTACATGTCATACACTGTAAAAAATGTAGGGTACCACACAAATCATTCATGTTGCCCCAACACAAATTGATTAAGTTAAATGAACTTAAATGAAATCTTAAAAATTGTGTTGTTTCAGCTCATTTTAAACAAGTAGTTTAACGAGTAAAAGAAAAAATAAAATTTTGGAGTGTATCGGCTCATTTTCATCTCTTAACTCATCATGTAATTATTGAATGCAAATAATAATATATTACCAAATACAAGCATCATGCATGTTCTTAGTCAGATTTGATTGTGATTTTAACTCTTAAAATGGGCAGGAAGAGGCTTGCCATTTAATGAACCTGATACATTTTAATGTTTTAGTCATTCCCATACAAATGCTACTTTAAATTTTATTTTTACCGCTCAGATTTCCCATTCAGCATGCTGCATATACCACCAAAGGGTTACAGTGCAAACACAAAGATGCTCATATTAGCATTCATGCAGTAGCTATAGATCAAAGAGATCTCACTCTGATAGAGGGCGAAAAAACACAGGGTGAGAGCTTGTTTGATCATCTGATAAACATTTAGCTTCCTACCGAGAAGCTTCCTGAGAAGAAATATTAATGACTGCATTATAATTATTCCCCTCATCAATGCAATATTAGCACTTGATTGTCATCTTGATTAAGTCATAGTCTTCATCATTAGCGTCATTATAGCAATCATCAGCTTGTTTAACAGTATTTACACACATTTATGCACACAAAGAAGTGCCACTGGGCTGAGGTTTGGGTTGGGATGGAATCATTTATTACGGTGACTGGTCAAAGAGGACAATGGAATCACTTAGACCGCACAGAAATAAATAATGCACATACAAATGCACACACACACATCTTTCCAATGTAGTGCTTTTTCAGTGCTGAAAGGTCAGTATGATCTACAGTACAGTTACCCCAAAATTTGTTTGGAAACTTTAATTGTTATTAAAGCACACAATAACATGTTAGAAAGTTAAATGCATTGACAAGTAAAGCATATTTTAATAGAACAAATATAGATTAAATTTGAGAAAAAAAAATACGTAAGACTTACATATTGCCTTATATCATGCAATTTATTTTGGTTGATAGATTAAATTGATGACAGCTCAGCTGTTCTCAGTATTGATAATAATAATGAGACAAGTTACTGAATATTAAAACCTTAAAATACTCTAATTTGTTGCAGCAAAATATACTCATTTACCTCAAATTATAGTTTTAATTTGGTTGAGTTACTCAGAGGAAAAAATATTGTTTTTTATAGAGAAAAATGAATTAATTTGATTACTTTGCATCAACTTAAATATTTATTTGGGGGGGGGGATTAGGCCTTCTATAAAATCAAAGTAAAGTTGTACTTTGGATTAAACAATACTAAACAAATGTAACTTTGGGCTATGTTATTGCTAGTTATTATATTTTAAAGATCTGAGGTAAACTATCTGCTGGTGCTTTTAGTAGCTCTAAATGTCATGCAAGATGGTAATCAAATGCACATTTTTAATAGATAAATACTGAACAGCACATAAGCAGTACCTGAGGGTGTCTTTGTCAGAGTAACTTTGTAGGTTACTGTTGTTCTAGCCTTGACGTGGCAGAAATACAAACACAAATTGCTGTTTCCATTGCAAATGCTGACTCACATAATTTAACATATACGTATGGTTACATTGTCTAAACATGATTTACTTTGGCCACAGACTGTTTTCACATTTGAATCAAGTAATGGCAAATTGCAAAACACTACCTGGTGAGTGAGGAGTGATGTCATGTACTGTTCTGTCAGGCTTCTGTTCATGTAAGTGTTACCAGCTGACCGCTTACCTCCATTTGAATGACTTTTCTCGTGTTACCAGTTTGCCCACGTATGTCGGTGGACTTGGGATGCAGAGCAGAGTTGATCGTGACAACAGGGTTTGAGTCAGGTGAAGAACAGTTCCAGAAACCAGGCAAAACAAAAGTAAAAAAAATAAATGAATAAATAAACAACAGGCTGAAAACGTGGTGAAATCATGCGGCCACAACAGCTTTTCTTTTTTTAAATTGCTTTTGAAAACACTATTGTTTGGGTTTAGGGAAAGGGGTGGGTTGGTTCAGTTGGTCAGTCATTCAGTCGACAGCAAACAGGCCTGGTTGGCTGAAATGTACATTGCACCCTCTGGTGGATTTACGTGAGAAGATGAAGTGCAAGAGAATCTTTGATAATTAGAAAAGCACACACATTGGCCTCTGGTGGACTTGCAAAAACAAAAACTGCAAGCAGGCGTACCTAGGGTTATGCATTTCGCTGTCCCTAGAAATGTAGACCTGGGTACATATCCAAAATAAGTCTGGGTTTGGTTATTCACTACTACCACCGACAATCCCTGCCTGTGTCGAGACTTGAACCTGTGATCCTTCTGATCACAAGTTCAACTCTCTAGCCAAACATTGTTGTATTTAACAACATTCAGGCAATTCTCTTTACACACCCTCTTCTCTCTTCTCTTCAGTTCATCTATGGAAAAATATGATTACTTTTCTTGAGGGATATATGGGCAGTAACTGGGCTTAGCAGAGTGGATTGAGATACAGTGATGTTTAGAGAGAAGACGTGTTTGATGTCTTCACTGCTTTTTAATGTATTCCATTCATTTTGAATACAGATTCTTTCTTGCAGAACCCAAGAGGTCTGGTTTTATCTCTCTCTCCCTTTCTCTTTCCCTCTCTCTCTCTCTCTCTCTCTCTCTTTCTCTCTCTCTCTCTCTCTCTCTCTCTCTCTCTCTCTCTGTTACACACAGACACACATGCACACAGAGAGACCTCCTACAATGAACTGCAGCATCACCATAATTAATACAGTTGAGATCTAATAACTTAGTAATTGCAGGTGTAGGCATGCGTGCACAGAAACACACAAATTTGTACAGATTTTTTGGAAAGGACCTGCCATAGATATATACTGTTGCTGAACTAGCAATGTTTTCTTTCCACTAAACTCTCCCAAAGCATTTTTTCCTAACATGTAATTTTTGTTTTACCCTCATCAGAACAATAATTATATAAATATATAATTAGTTTTTTATAGTATTTCAGTCATTCAATATAAATTCAAACTCAATAAACATGCCTATATAATATATAACTATACAACAGCTATATAACTACTGACTCTGAGAATACAGATATTTTGCAACAGAGTATTATATCAAATGTTAGGAATTTAGAAATCATATTTCATATTTGATTCTGAACATTTCTCACTGCCAATGTAGTTGTAAATGTGCTCTATATCATCTTGATCAATCCTATTCTAATGTCTTAAGGTGATTGTCCATTAAAGGGACATGTTTTGTGAATGAACCGTGAAATGTGCAGAAACCATAAGAGTGGCAAGCTTTATAGCATATGTAAGTATTAGCTCAGGTGAAAATGGTGACAATGTATGCTGTAAGGAGGTAACCAAGATGAGCCAGTAACAGCTAATAGGTCTGACTTGAGTAGATTTTGAGCAGCTTTCTGGCCTGCACTATCAAAACAGTAAACTATGCAGGACTCTGAAAGTAAGCAGGCTTATGTAAGTTAGCTGTAGCAAATTAGCTCAAAGGGCATCGAAGATTCATTTAAACGGTGCTTCAAAAGAATCGACTCTTTAAATCCGAACAAACGAGTTGTCCAGTAATTGTTCGAACGGACAGTTAACTTAAATTACGGATATTGCTATCAAAACAAAAACCCATTTATGTTTAAGCAGGGTAGCAAGGTCAAAGTTTAAGACATTAGATTTATAAATATGCACAGGCACCTTTCTTTATACAAAATGACACTTTATTGACTAATTTAACAGAAACGAACACCTAAGGGCTTACTCACACTATGCTATCCGAACCGTGCCCAGGCCCGTTTCCCGGATCATTTGAGAAGTGTGAGCGCTCTGAATTGGGCTCAGGCTGGGTACACTTGGGTGGCCCTGGCCCGGTTGGAAGAGGTGGGCCAGAGCACGGTTCACTTGGGCTCAGGCGCGGTACGCTTACAGTGTGAGTGCAAGCATGCCCGAAACTGAAAGCGAGACGTGACTTTTAAGGGACTGTTTCATATGGAAACTTCCTAATTCCTGCAGCACGAGGACTTTATGATTGTTTATGAGCGTCAAAAGTGGCTGATCTGTTCGGCGAAATATTAGACTGCGTATCACCGCATATCAATTGACTTAAACGATATAACTAAAGAAATCTCCACTGTGCTGAGCGAGAGCGCTTACTGAGCACTGAGCAGCGCGTCATCAATGACGTAAGTGCTCCCAGGCCTGAATGTAATGTGAGTGCATGATGTCGGGGGAGACGGAAGGGGGGACAAGCGTGCTTTGGCCTGGTTCAAGGCAACTGTACATAGTGTGAGTACGGCCTAACACAAACGCACATTCATACAAGCGTAGAGAAGGGTAAGTTTTAAAGAGTCACGAGAGGAACTGATGGAAAGTGGAGTTTTAATGTTTGATACCGCAAGGCGAATGAGAGAAAAATACCCTCCGCATTCTCGGTAACTTATATGCACTCTGTAGGTAGCGTCAGAAAGCCGTGTGTGTGTATAGACTATCCTGTCACAAAATACATGTTTACACTTGGAGAGCAGCATTTACAGCGGATCTTTCAGTCTATAATATTTTACTATAATATTGCAGTGATACTAACATATTGTAAACTTAGTAACTAAAACATTTTGACTGAGGCATGTCTTTAAACACTGAAAGAGCACTGCTGACAATACGAACTAACTCTGCCATCTGAATGAACAAAGGGCACTGATTGCTTACTTACCAAATCTGTAGACACAGGACAATTAAACTGGAGCCGTGTCTTTTTTTTAAAAGAGACGAGTGGTAAATCCGGATTTCATCATTTCCAGATGCGAAAAGCTCTCAGGTACAAATGTTCCTTACAAACACATTTCTGTCACGTTCACTGTAGTCCACACATGAGTTCAACTGCGCTCTCATAGTGGGGAAATGAAAACAAAACCTTTGTTGCAGCATAATAATAAGCACAGCACAATAAAATGCAACACTGACAACCCATGTCTCCAAATTCTCGCTCTTTCACTTGTTTTGGCAACACAACGTGGCATCTCTCTGCTGTCTGAACACTGGTAAAACAGTCTTCGAAGCTATCATGCATATTAATGAAGTTGCACACAATAGAGTGCGCTGATTGGTTTTAACCAAATCTGTCTCATGAAATAATGCCGTACCCTTAGATACATCACAATGTTCTTGAAGGTACAGACATCCACTCTCCACTCTGGAATACACGCAAGTATCTAATGACCGTGACGTAGCTTCAAAAATTAGTTTCAAACTGGAAGAAAAAAAACAACCAATTTTCACTTTTTAGTGCAATATATGTGTCCTAATAGTGCTTATAGCAGCGTGGGACACATATATGACTGTCAACAGCTCAAAAAATGTGTTTTGGTGTTTCATGACCTTTTAAGGGTAGTTTGAGAGAATGTAGTGATGGAAAGCCTTGAT
>CAIGQZ010000749.1:1175910-1201458 GCA_903798205.1 Danio tinwini
TGTGTGTGTGTGTGTGCATGTGTGTGAAGTGTTTGCTCTCTTACTGTTTTTTTATGCATGTTTGTCACACTTTAATGTTTCAGATCATCAAACTAATTTAAATAGTAGTCAAAGGTAACACAATTACCTCCTCACTTAACTTAATTTTGGTTAATTACACCTGGGATGAATTTCTCTAGCCACACCCAGGCCAGATTACTGCCACAGCTGTTTGCAATCTAGGACCCGCCTGACAAAGTGAAGTAGACCAAAACATCCTCAAAAGCTAGACATCATGCCAAGAGCCACATAAATTCAAAAACAAATGAGAGAGAAAATACCTGAGATCTACCAGTCAATGTACTAGTTATAAAGCATTTTCTGAATAGCAATTTAAAAGCCAAAAAGCCGTTTTAAGCCATTCTCACTGCAGAAAACTACAGTGAGAGACATTATGTACGAATGGCAAACGCATGGAACAGTAGAGAAACTGACCAAAATTACCAAGAGTGCAGCAGCAACTCATCCAAATGGTCACAAAAGACCCCACAGCAACATTGTTAAGGAGACCGTGCAAAAAAAGAGGTCTAGGACAGAAAACACTGATTAGCAAAAAGAACATAAAGGCTTGTCTCAGTTTTCTTAGAAAACATCTTGATAGAATTTTGTGAAAAAACTTTGTGGACTGATGAGACAAAAGTTTAACTTTTTGGAAGGTGTGTGTCCTAGTATCTGTGACATAAAAGTAACTCTGCAGTTCAGAAAAAGAACATTATACCAACCTTAAATTATGGTGGTGGTAGTGTGATGGTCTTGGGACATGCTTTAGGACTTGGGAATAAATGGAAACATGCTGTGATAAATGGAACCATGAAATCTGCTGTGTACCAACATATCCTAATGAAGAATGTCTGGCCATCTGTGAGTGACCTCAAGCTGAAGCAAACTTGTAATCTGCAGCAGGAAAATAATCCAAAGCACAGCAGCAAGTCCACGTCTGAATGGCTGGAGAAAAACAAAATTAAGACTTTAGAGTGGACTAGTCAAAGTGCTGACCTTAATCCAATTGAGATGCTATGGCATGACTTTAAAAAGGTGGTTAATGCCCTCCAATGTGACAAAATTATAACACTTCTGCCAAAATTCACCCACAGCTCTATAATAGACTCATTGCAAGTTATCAAAAACATTTAATTGCAATTGTTGCTGCTAAGAGTGGCCCAACCAGTTATTAGGGTTAATGGCAGCACAAGCAAAATGTTTTGTGCTGATGATTAATTGTGTGCGTGCGTGCGTGCGTGCGTGCGTGCGTGCGTGCGTGTGTGCGTGCGTGCGTGTGTGTGTGTGTGTGTGTGTGTGTGTGTGTCTTAAGACTGTGATCTTAAGTTTTTTTGTTAGATAAAATAAAATAAAAAAATGTTAACTCTTATTTTACACTCTTAGAAAAAAAGGTACACAAGCTGTCACTGGGGTGGTACCTTTTCAAAAGGTACACATTTGTACTTGAAGGGTCCATATTGGTACCTCAAAACTATATATTAGTACCTTCAAATTTTAAGAGGAGCACTTTTGTACATTTTAGGTACGAATATGTACCCTTGAGGTATTAATATCGACCTTTTAGGTACAAATTAGTACCTTTTGAAAGGTACCACCCCAGTGACAACTCGCGTACCTTTATTTTTGAGAGTGTAACGTATGATAATAAAGTTTAAGAAAGATTATTTTCTATATTTACTGAGAATTGGGAAAAAATATTCATTTTTAAAAAGAGGAGCCTAATTTATGCTGAGCACTGTATATTAATTCATTCATTTTCTTTTCGGCTTTGTCCCTTTATTCATCTGGGGTCGCCACAGCGGATTGAACCGCCAACTTATCCAGCATTTGTTTTTTAGACAGCGGATGCCCTTCCAGCCGCAACCCATCTCAGGGAAACATCCATGCACACACATTCACACTCATACACTAAGGGACAATTTAGCTTACCCAATTTACTTGTACCGCATGTCTTTGGACTGTGGGGGAAACTGGAGCACCCGAAGGAAACCCACGCAAACGCAGGGAGAACATGCAAACTCCACACAGAAACGCCTACTGACCCAGCCGAGGCTCGAACCAATGACCTTCTTGCTGTGAGGCGACAGCACTACCTACTGCGCCACTACGTTGCCCAGCCCTGTATATGTACAAATATATTATTGTAAACCATCATATAGAATATATTATTTTTCAAAAAGAGATCTGTGCATGGTCTTTTCATTTACATTATTATTATATAAATTATTATTATCATTATGGTATATACAGTATACCAATCCATATAGGTGTTTGGTGTGAGCATAATCTTTTTAATTGCATTTAATTTTATATGTGGATTGCTTTTTGCTTGTTTGTTTTGTTGTTGTTCATTCGTTCATTTTCCTTAGGCTTAGTCCCTGAGTCCTTATCAGAGGTTGCCATAGTTGAATGAACCACCATGTTTTGTTGTTGCTCTAGTTGTTGTTGTTTAAATCAGCATTAACTAATATATGGATTTATGTAATAACACAATTTGTGCTCTGCAGTTAATTAAGAAAAAAATAATTAGAAGCTTTAAAGTGATGGTTCCGCCAAAACTGAAAACTTCATCATTTACTAACCACTTGTTTAAACCTTATTTGAGTTTCTTTCTTCTGTTTAACATAAAAATATATCTGTATATATATGGTGTTGTAAAAAAGTAATGGCAACATTACAAAGTGCTAAATGCTTTACTGTTCCATCTTTGTTTATGTGTTGCAAGAAGCAAAATTAGTATATGTTTATTTAGAAAAGATCATGAGGATAAATAATGTGCTGTCATATTGTCTGAAATTAAGTCAAAGTAAATTTAGAAATCACTTTTTTTTTTTATTTGTATTTTCCATACTGTCCCAACTTTTTTTTCTGATTTGGGGTGGTACGTTACAGAGTCTTGCTGTCTGACGTCACAGATGCACCAGCACAATGCACCCCAATGATTTGTCCTCTTTTGAACTGTGATATGTCTTTTATAACGTTGTGTGTATTACAATATTTTGAGCAAAACTGTGCTATTACTCTGCTGAATAAACCCTCACACTCTGCTCTTACTGGTGGAATGTGCAATCAATGAAAATTGGCCACCAGGCTGCTCACATTTAGCCATAAAACCCAGACACTATGGTCTAATCCCAATTCTATTTTTCTGCTGTACAGAAATTATTATTAGGGATTATAGCTCACGAAATTTTGCCATTTTTATTTTAGCATTTTTTTTATAAAAGCATGATGGTAAAACACAAACGTGGTTATGAATATATTAAAATGTGTTTGTTTGATGTAAAAAATTCATAATAATGACAAAAATACAAATTTGTGGCTCTCCTTATTTCTGGGTGCAGTGAAACTGCTGCTGTAACTGGTGCATCTTGCGAAATTTCCTACCTCTTGGTTTCAAGTGTGGTCCTGAAAAATCTTCATTTGAAGGGCTATTCACCGCCTCTCTTAGCCCTACACCTTTAAGCTAAAGAGGATTGGGACACCCCTACCCCTTCACGGGAACATGCAAAACGAGGGATAAGGGGAAGGCCTAAGAGGTAGAATTGGGATTGGGCCTATTTTTATATTTGTATGGTTACACTGTCACTGCACAGCTAGAAGCCATTTGCCATTTCTGTGTAGAGTTTGCATCTTCTCCACATGTTTGTTTGGGTTTCCTCCGGGTGCTCTGGTTTCCTCCACAGTCTAAAAAGATTCATTATAAGTGAATTAGATTAACTAAATTGGCCATAGTGTGTGTGTGATTGTGTATGTGAATGATAGAGTGTATTGTTGTTTTCCAGCACTATGCTGTGTTGCCACTGGCTGGGCATCTACTGTGTAAAACATATGCTAGAGTAGATGATGGCAGAGTTAAAATTTTTTAACTATATTTAACATCGCCCGGTGTAAAATAAATAAGTTTTCGGTGTAATTTTTTTACTTCAGTATAATGTTATTTTATTCAACTCTCTTGAGTGTAAATATGGTAAAGTAAAAAAAAGACTGTAAATTACAAAAAAAATAAATAATTCATGTTATTTGAAAATGATCGCCATTTCAACAATTCATTCAGTTTTTAAAATGCAACAATATGCCAAATATGCTTTATCATTATTATTAGTACAAACAGTATCAACAAAATATGTATGACCAGTGTTCGAAAAGGCTGCTCCAGTCCTTTGGTGCACACAGACAGAGCTGGCATATCTACAGATGTTTTGACAATTGAACTTGATGTTTCATCAGAGTGGTCTCATAGTTTTCTTCTGAACACATAGTTTTCTTCTGAAATTACATTTTAAACTTAAAAGAACAACTTGGCTTGCAAATCTTTCACTTCTGGTGTTTTCTTGGTCATCAATATCAAATAAAGCAGTCTTAATGAAGGTATAGATGCTGTAAACTTGTATGAAAACAAAGTGGACCTAGGAAATCTCATCAAGCATGTCCTGTGAATGATATGCTTCCCAGCCACAGAATGACCTTTTTATCTACGATGATGTAGTAGCTGCTGATCGCTCGTCTGGTGAACTCTTCAAGACTTCAGCATGAATAAGAAAAATGTTTCAAAACAAATTACAATCAAATTCTATGATATATTCAAAAGAACATTTTAAGTAAATATAGCATATTCAAGAAATCTAAACTCAACTTTTGAAAATCGACATGATGATCCACAACTTTACTCTCCCAGGTGGTTGAGGTGACATAATATGCAAAAGCAGAAAAAAAAAACATATATCACTGTTGGAATCTCCAAAAACTATTAGGTTAAGCACAATGACTAGAACAGAAAAAACAGGCAGCTGTCTCTCCACAATCCTCAATTTAACACAACATTTGGAGCAAAATTTAGAGGAGCTTAAAATCTTTTATATTATTTAGTGATGCTGACTTCCCTCAAATATTGGCCACAGTGTAAAAAATATCCATAAGCTAACAGTTTTCTATATATTTTGTTTTTGTAATTTTTCCATATTGTGATCTTGATCTTTTCTCCAACAATTATTGACTTTAAAAAGTTACTTTTATTGACATTTTTAATAGTTTGAAGTTAAACTGTATATTGCCTGGGTTGGTGGTGTACATTATAATACAAAAGCTTTGTAATAAACTGCATAAACATTTTCTGTCTGTTTATGTATTTAATTTAATCAAAATAACAAAGCAATTTCACAGTGTTTAGATGCATTTGTTAGCTAACTATTCAAAGTAAAAAAATGAGCCATTAAAATATTAATTTATATAAAATAAATAAACAATAGATGGTGACATGTATTCCATAAAATGCAATATTATCTGAAGGTATTGCATAGGCAGATGCAGGGAGCCTCCCTTGGTAGTTTTGGTACTAAAATACAGAAAGTGTCAATTTTATTTTATAGGTGAAGAAACCCTTTTCATTTTTTAAAAGGCAAAAAAGCGCGGTCATTTGAACACACTCACATGGATTTAGTTTTTAAAATAATGTTAATAACTGTCTATATGAAATTGTATTTAAGTACTAAGCAACCACAAATGATCCGCCAAAATTCACAACTACTGCAGTATTTTTGAATAATTTAACTACAAATGCACAAATAGCTATTTCTGGACAAAAAAGGTAAACTTTATAATAAATTTAAGTTGATTTACTCACCATATACTCTATGCTTCAGCAACTCTCCAAAGCAAGGGGTCATTAGGCTGCTAAAATATAAATCAGTTGATTAATTTTACAGACAGGTGGCTGTTTACAACACACTAAATGTCTTTAAGGAAATAGAAAAGTTGTATACATGCAAAGTTAAGCCTAAAGTTTTAAGCCCAACATCATGCAGGACAAAAAGTTTGACTATTATGTTCCTGACTACAAAACTAGCGTAACTTACTAATGTTAAATGTCTGAGAAAGTGCAAACGCGGTCATTTAAACACATTAACGTTAACATTCCAACTTGTCAACACTTAATATGATTTAAGAGTACGTTATCACACAAGTCTATGAACTAACGTTACATGGACGGCCACGAAGGACCCAGATTAAAAGGGCCGTGGTGTTTGAAATAACCAAATTAAGGTACAATAATAACAACCATATTTCTAGTCAGGATGCTTTTTACAAGTAAGTATATGTTGATTTACTCACCAGGTATGTTTCAAACTCTCCAAAGCTCAGGGAAACCGTCCTGTGGTGCCGTTAGTGTCCAGGCAGAGGAGTTGGCTCCGGGGATTCCCTCGCTAGCTTAGGGTGCTACAAATTAAAGGAGAAGTGTTGATTTTATTTTACAGATGGGTAACAATGCACAAAATGGCATTTACCGTGACATAAATGTGTTGTACATGTACATTTAATGTTTTTATGCACTATGATGCATGATCATATACTGTAGAAAACATTCTTGAAAAGAAGTCAATAGCCATGCAGTTAAGTTATATACATAAACGACCATGAATGAACCGCAGAAGTTTAAAATTGTCACTCCATTCTAAAGTAATTAACTTAACAATATATTTACAACTGTATTTACTTAGAGAAAGTCAGTAAAATGCCAACATTCAGGTAGTTTGACTCACCAGTTGCTGTTCTAAAACTCAGCGTCTGATGGAAATGCGTCTGGAAAATTCTTCAGTGACTGGAGCTGCATGAATTCCTGCATGTTGGAAATAACACCACCAAGTGTTGGATAGATAACTCCTTGATTTTGCACTGGATCAAATCAATTCTAACTCTTATTATAGTATTTTATCAAAATATAACTCTATAATGTCAACACTTTACTCTGAAATGCTTCAACACCAAGAATTTAACTCTGATGAATTTGCTGTGTATAGTCAACAAACTGACTGAATGGAACCCATGGTCAGATTAAACTCCACATAGCTTCAAGGTCAAGTGATTTATGAAAGTAATTTTGAATCTGTTTCATATGCTGCTTAATGGACTTTTTCTCGACAAGGACAAGGTGCTTCCCATATGCATGTCTGACATGTGCACATCAAGTCACTCATGTCTAGTAACCTAGCAACAACTTGACACTGGTCTCTGAGCAAAAAAAAAAAAAAAAAAAAAAAAAAAAAAAACAAGCGACGGTCAAAAACCAGCAGTAATGGGTACGTTTCCATGCAGAGCCTTTCTGAGCACAGCTGCCTCTGCAGAGAACACTGCGGACAGCTGGGACATCTGCTGCTCTCTTATCTCATCACAGCGAATGGAGCGGACCGTGAGAATGCAGGCGGTGATAACATTACCACTGGATTTACTGTGTGCTTTTGGATTCTGTATGTAATAGAAAGAAATGAAGACAACAAATGGACACGGCAGGTAGAGAAGGCAGAGAATGAGTGTGAGAGACGCTGAGAGATGAGATAGAGGGATAGACAGGAGAGGTGGCCCAAAGGACATTTTGTGAATGCATAGAGAGGGAGCAAGAGGCTGACAGATGAAAAACGGCTCTCCATCATCCTGCTCTCTCTTATTAATCATTGTGTTTGCTCAGAAATGGCATGCCAGTCTTGCTACAGCACTTGGAGTGTTTGTTTATTGCTTGTTGCCATAGCGTCTGGTTAATCACACTTAGCTGCACAGAGCAATATTCTTAATCAGCAATGAACAGACATGTGTGTGTGTGTGTGTGTGTGTGTGTGTGTGTGTGTGTGTGTGTGTGTGTGTGTGTGCGTGCGTGCGTGCGTGTGTGTGTGTGTGTGTGTGTGCGGGTCACTGCTTAGGCCACTTTCCACTTTTCAACAGAGAGAAAGCTCCACTGGGAATGTCCTGTTTTCAACCCGGGCTCAATAGAAATACATGCCTGTGACAACATTTCAAAAATTATATTATGGTGCTGCTTGCACATTTCGGGACATTCAAATAAGGAAGCCAAATAGATAAAAAGATTCATAATACATTATTAATTATAATTCTGTTGAATAATAGGAGGAATATTTGGCAGACACAGACAACCCTTGTGTTCTGTGGCAGGAAGGGGTGAGCCAGGGATAACACAATAGTATTTTTCAGATGCCGTTTTGAGGAGTGCTGAAAATAGGGATGCTGTTTCCACAAGATTGTACTTCATTATATGAATAAATCAGAAGTGACCATTTTAAGTCAATTATCCTTCGGTAATTTATTGATTATTGTTTGTTTTTCAACATAGGAAAAAAAGCGTCCTCATCATTTCAATAAAGTTTAGATCAGGGGTGTCCAAACTCGGTCCTGGAGGGCCTGTGTCCTGCTGAGTTTATCTCTAACTTGCTTCAACACACCTGCCAGGAAGTTTCTAGTATATGTATTAAGAGCTTGATTAGCTGGTTCAGGTGTGTTTAATTAAGGTTGAAGCTAAACTCTCCAGGACACCGGCCTGTCAGGACCAAGTTTGGACACTGGTTTAAATAAAGACTGTTCTTAACATATATATGACTTGTTTTTCAGTGTTACAATTTGTCCTAAACACTGTTACAATTGAAGATTGCTGAAGCAAAAGCACCTAAGAGCTGTCTGAAATGTTATCAGGCTCCACAGGCTATGTTAAGGCTATGTTTAGAAATTCAGATAGAATGTTTAGAAGTTTCACTTTTATGGTGATGAATAGGCTCTTTTCATTGCCATTAATGTGAAATAACTTTCAGATGGCACTTAGGCTTTTGCATCTGAGCTCTTTAATTATTCCCACCAGTGTGGCAAGTTTAACACTTTGGATTCTTCAATGTATTATTTGTATCTTATTTAATAAAGATGACTAGTGTATTTTAACCTTCAAATATTCTATTCTAATGATTTTCAGGCTCTTGAAATGTTAGGATATGCTTATTGCAACCCAGACTCATTGGAGATACAACAGGGCTACATTTTTGAGAACCAAGAAATATGTACCCATGGCTTTGTGTGCTTGCTGTTTTTATTTTCACAAATAAACTAGTGGCCGCCATGTACTATTTTGACAATCTCAAATACATCACCGGGACATGTTTTCTCATACACCTTGTAAATTCACCAGAGGCTGCTCTGTACATTTCTGTCAATCACAACAGCCTCTCACATGCGTCCTAAGAGATGTTGGATGACTTGTGCTAAATATATCAACTTGATTTCAACTGACCCACACACCCACTTCCACAAACCCAACTGATAGTCTCTTCAAAAGCAGACAAGAAGAGTCATCACATTTATCATGATTTCATATTGCTTTTTGGGGTTTTGTGTAGCTGATTTCTCTAACCATCCTGTGCCAGACCTTGATTCACTCTGCTTTGGGTTCTAATCTGACGCCGTTCGTTGTGAGCTACCAAGCAAACCAGTCAAGCTGGTAAAGCTGTTCATTCAGAGGTAAGCAGTCAATGGTCAACCCGTAGTGTTGTACCCGCAAGCAAATATTTATCAGTTCTCAAAAATGTGGCCCTGGGCACATATTCCCAATAAACCTGTGCTGGCTTATTTCTTTATATAATGTAACCTTGGGTAATATGAAGTTATGTCTGATTCAGCACAATTCTACTGTGTATTGTTTTTGCACAACTTAATGTGTCCACAGATATCAGGACTGCATGGGGCAGTTATTTCTTTCATACTTGAAAAAGGAATGGAAAGGCAGAACAATAAATCACTACTGAAAACAGCAATAATCATATGCGTGATGTGTTGACACATGCACATGTGGAGGGAACAATAAGTATTTGCTATCTGCAAATAGAAAGGCATTTTTATCAATCATAACCTCTAAAAGTTCAGACTTGGCAAACTATTGCATAAAAGACAATAATATGACATTAGGCTTATCACTATTCTTTCAAATTGTAATGTTAGATGGAGTGTATTGTGTAGCCCAACATTTTAAATAATCTTGTGACTGTGTCCAGTTGCTGTATACATAAAAAAAGTTAAACATAGCAGCTATGTGGATGCTAGTACTGAATTAAATATATTCACTTTTTATTTTTAATTGAAATTGTCTTTTCGTATGTGCTTCATTTATAGTTGTTGCATTATTTTTTCTAAACCTTATTTGCAGTATAACTGGCATCCATTAATAATGTGCTTTGTTACTTTTAATATGAATCAAAATCCCAGCTAAATTATGTTAATTTTATTGCTTAACTCTTTTTAATGTGGCGTGACAGATTGCTATTGCTGCATCAGTTCAAACGGCAGGCGATCAGCTCGTCCTATTTCTTACAGCATGAATTAAACACGAATGAACATTGGACGGTGTGTTAAAAAAGAAAGAGCAATTTTTGTCTGTAAAAGATCAGTCAGTTTGTCAGCCATGAAAATACATCTATAATAATGTCATGTAATCTTACATCTGCTTCAGGAAAGCCATTCATTGTAGTAAAACTTGTTAGTCAGCTAAAACAAATTATTTGTTAAATTTCGCTAAAAGAAATGCATTATGAATGTATTACTTTTTAAAGAGCCCCTATTATACATTAAAACAGGTCATATTTTGGTTTTAAGGGTCTCCAACAACAGGCTGATATGCATGCAAGGTCAAAAAACACTTTCATTTTCTTATAATATGCATTTATTTTTACCTAATTATCCAAGTGACTCCCATATGATTCGTTCCGCAATTAATTTGTTCCCAAAGCCCTCCTTAGCGCGAAGCTAATCTGTGCTGATTGGACCGATGACAGCCTGTTACGATTGGTCGACAGAGTTCAGCGTGAGACAGAGTGCCATGCCCAGCTTGGCATATCGAGAATATTGAAGTAGTCAGAGTGCATAGTGTATGTGTTAGCATACCTGCCAACACTCCTGCTTTTGCCACGAGTCTCCCGTATTTTAGACCCATCTCCAGCCACCTACCCATTTTGTTATTTATCCCAGAAAACTCCCATAATGTCCCATACATCAATATATCAAGTCCCATACAGTACATCAATAGTATTTTCTGATCATTCCTTTAACAAATGGCTGGTGAATCCCCCATTTTAAGCGTGTAGATTCCAAAAGCATTTATCAAAAAAAATGCCGGGAACAGCTTAACCTCAACCACTGACTCTTCACAGCTTCATCTTTGAGTAGAGAAAATAACACTATCTTTCCCCTCACACTTCCAATAATATCCAGCATCTTCATGACTTTATTCAGCCGGGATCTGCTGAAATGTTTGTGAGCGGGGCTGCAGGTTTTAATTTTCCCTGGTTTGCGTGTGCAACAATCGCGTGCAATGACGTCACGCCAGATTGGCTAAAGACTTGTTTTCAAGACGATTCATTTGAAGCACTATGAGTCGACTCTTTTATAGATGAATCAATAGTTTTAAACACTGTGCACAATCAAATTTAAGCCTAAATATTTTAATTCACTTAGAGCTGTGTAACACTAAATGGAAGGTCATTTTCAAAAACCCATAATAGGGGCTCTTTAAAACAAAATTTATGTGATAATGTTTGCTAATTGTTTTGTCATTATGAGTGTAACATGAGTCACATTCTACTTAGTAATGTATGTGTGTTTCAGAAATCAATTATTTTATTTAACGTGGATTAATGTATTCTTTCATCAAAAGTTATATAATGAGATACACATGGCATATGCAATTACATGGCATATAATAATAACATGGCAAATTATTAAAACTAATAATTATTGTATGCATAAATTATAACTATTGTATGCATTTAAATGTCTTAAATTTAAATTTTTTTTTTTTTTTTTGGCGTGTGAAATGTTGGACTAAAAGCAATATTGGAAAATGTAATAAAGAATAGCAGCCATACAGAAATTTTTACTCCACTATGTTTAGAAAAGTAGGTATCAAAATTATCTTTCAGTTTCCCAGTAGTAAGAACAACTTTAGATTCCATTCATGTTCAATTTTCATCTAGGAAACTCATATTCAAGAATATTTCTGATAACATGTGAAGGCAGCATAAACCCTTCCCTAAACCTAACTGACAGGGTTAAAAAAAAACAGTAAATGTGAGATTAAAAAAAGCATTTACTGAACCGAATATGCCATTTTTATCTTGCTTCTTAAAGCATTTGAGCTGTTTTACACGGACTCTTGTTTCACAGGACTATCAAAGATAAAATAAGAAGCTGTTATGTGATATCATTTTACAAATCAGGCAGTGATATATACAGTTGAGGTCAGAATTACTAGCCCCCCTGAATTATTAGCTCCCTGTTTATTTTTCCCCTACATTTCTGTTTAACGGAAAGAAGATTTTTTCAACACATTTCTAAACATAATAATTTAATTTTTTCAAGAAACTTCTATACAGCTTAAAGTGACATTTAAAGGCTTAACTAGGTTAATTAGGTTAACTAGGCATGTTAGGGTAATTAGGCAAGTTATTGTATAATGATGGTTTGTTCTGTAGACAAAAAAAAATGCTTAAAGGGGCTAATAATTTTGACCTTAAAATGTTTTTTAATAAATTTAAAAACTGCTTTTATTATAGCCTAAATGAAACAAGTAAGACTTTCTCCAGAAGTGTTTAATTCAGCTGAAATATGCAGCAATTTTAGGTGCATTTTTATTCTTGCAAAAACGTGCTGTAGATAGACACGTCATTTATTTAATTGAATGTGGTTCCTTCAACATACTATAAAGTTTTATTGTCTGACTGCTAATGTGCAGCATCATTCAGTCAATGAGTCAGACTGTCTGACTCACTGTCTATTAATAATTATTACTGTAGCTCAAACAGTAGAGCATGCCATTAGCATCAGCAAAGGTCATGCTGGGTTATGTATTCAAAGAATACATAAACTGATGGAAAGTATACCATGTCTGCAATTTAAGGTGTTTGGTTTGGATAAAAGCATACCAGAAGCATATATACAGTATAATACATATACAGTATAAGGTACTTTGTAATAGAATTGCAATCAATAAAACATTATTTAATTTGAATGTAATTGTAATTTGTAGTAGTTTATTTCATACATGGTGTAGAAAATATTGTCTTTTTGCACTGGCAGTATGTTCTGTTGAGATTAACTTAGGTTGAATGTGCCTCTACTGCTCCAGTACATGCTTTTGGGACTATACCTTTTTATCTAATGGCATCAGTCTGCAAACCCCTTTTTGCTTTTTTTTGAGTGAGAGTAGACATGAGAGAGAAGACATATAGACAAGTTGTACAGCATTCTGTCTGCAACACCTCTGCATTGTTCATGTAGATGTTCTTTAAAAGACCAAAACCATGTAGAGAAAAAAGTCAGTAACTAAAGGGAGAATGATCAGAGACAGTAAGGGTTGAACAATGAGATTGTGAGGGCAAGGTATGATGAAAAAAAGAATTGTAAATCTCAAAGAAAGATTTGTCACACATTGTACAAGTGGTTACAAAGACAGTAACAAGTACAGACAGCAGGTGAGGAGAAGAGACAAGTCAAATGCCCAGAGTAAAACCTTTTGAAATGAAAGAGAATGCTTTGAATAACTCTACAGAAAGTTATAGTCATTCAGTCAGCTTGGAAGTTTCATCATATTCTGTCGAGATACAGAAAATTGACAGTGACGGATAGGGAGTGAGGGGCTTGCATATGGTTTTGACATCTTGAAAAGTGATTAATCTTATTTTCAGTTATTTGAGGCTTTAACAAAGTTAAAAGACATAAAACATCTGTACATAATTCTATATCTATGTTTAAATCAGCCAACACAAGCAGCTTAATGTAAAATAACGGACATTAAATTACAGAAATTTCCTTAAATTTGAACATCTGGTAAATTTCTGTAATTCAACCTCTGTTATTTTACAGTAAATTTCTGTAATTTAACGACCGTTTTTTTTTTTTTCGGCACCCCAGCTGCTGTAAACTGTAAAAATACGTATTTTTTTACAGCATATAAAAAAATGTGTATTTATGCCAATTAATGTACTGCTTAAGGTATGTTTTGAAAGTTACCCTTCATAGGGAACTCCAACGTGTGTCTGTAGTAAACAGACTTTTGGGAGTGCGTTAGATGACCAATCAAGAAAACGGGCCAAAAAAATGCCAATTGAGTTGGCGGAGCTGAGCTTCACAGTTGAAACTGATGAGCTCATCAAGGCTATATCAGTCAGCTGCTGGAGTCAGTTCCTCAGAATTGTTGCCTCAGACCCGATCACGAGACTAAAGACACGCTATCTGCCAACCTGATTTCAGGTTTACTCACCAGTGGTAGAGATGACGCGACAGCGACGGTTGATCTGGGATGCCTGTCCCCTGAGCGTTTCGCTGTTGTCCACAAAAGAGCAGTTTCCATTTAAAGAGGCAGATTCCCTAAGAAAGCAACACAATCAATCAGGGACGTGCAGAGACATTTTAAGGGGCTGGTGCTCAAGTGGAAAAAAGGCACTTTTTATTAAATAATAATAATAATAATTGTACTTTAATAAATGAAATATATTAAAGGATATTTCACCTTAGATTCACCATATACTCACCCTTAAAAGGATAGTTCATTCAAAACGAATAATTCGGTCACCATTTACTCACCTTTTACTTGTTGCAAACCTGTTTGACTTTTTTTCTTCTGTTGAACACACACAATAGTACTTTGAAGAAAGCAGGAAACCTGTAACCATTGACTTTCATGGTATGTGTTGTTCCTACTGTGGAAGTCAATAATTTCAAGTTTATAGCTTTCTTTAAAATATATATTTTTTAATATTGTATTTGTTAGTGTTCAACAAAATAAAGAAACAAAGATTTGGAACCACTTGAGGGTGAGTAAATGTAAATGTTGACACACTGGACACACTGATAGCCACTGACTTCCATAGCTAGCCTATATGTACATATTTTATAGCTTCAATTCACATTATATATTCTGAATAAATGACTGCAAAAATGAGAGGCCAATATTTTCACTATCCAGCTGTCATTTCTCCATTACCTTAGCCTGTATGCCTATCATATTGCCCTGGCTGAAATTTAGCTAACTTATTACATGGTTGTTAATCAGGAGGATGTTAGCAAGACAAAATAGCCTATTTGCTTTTGAATGTGTGGATAAATAGCTGACGTTAAACTTTTGTTAACCGTTACTCACCTTCACACAATATAGATGAATGACGGATGAATTTACATCGGCGGTTCTGTCGATCATATTGTGCTGCTGTAACGGAGGTCAGCTAGTAGTTTATGTTTACACACACTCCGTCTGCAGTGTGTGTATAGGCCAGACTGTAAAGCTATGGTCCTGATGCAGTGTGGATGCAGGAGTTGACATAGGCGCTGACTCAACTGTTGACACCTCACTTTTGAGGGCAGAGTAACAATGTAAATAGAGTCTTTGTTTGAGCATTCGCCTCGCATGTGGTTTTTCTTTCTAAATCACCGGTTCGAGGCTCGCTTGGAGCGGCTAGACTAAAACCAAGGTATATTTACATTTTTTTTGTTTAATGTTTGACAGGGAAAGCTGTCCTTAAATAGAACACAAATTAACTTCGACCTATATTATAATATTATTAGTATTTAAAAACTAATTTTTATTAGAAAAAAGGGCACTTTCTCTCCAGGACAAAAAAAAGGGCAGTTGCTCAAGCACCCAAAGCCCCCACCTCTGCACGTGCCTGCAGTCAATCAACATGTCTTTTTCAAGACGCTGTTCTGACTGTGCCTTACTGGATGCGGATGATATCTCTGGATGATGGGCACGGGCATCGCATGATGGGTCTGGGGGTCCAGCATGTCGATGCGGTGCCCGCGGACAGCTCATGCTCTCACTGCGAGGGCGTGGCTGTTGCACAAGTGAGGTTGCGGCTTCAGCCACCCCTGTTGCTCCCCTTGAAAGCGGTTAGCACGCGGGCCTCCGGGCCTGCGCACCCCCCACTCCTCCACAGCGCGCCCCATCCAAGCTTCGGGCGGTTGTACAATTCATCCCCTGGGATGCCAGCGCTTCCGCTTGATGACACCAGAGATCAAAGGTCCATCGCGACATCAGAGGGCAAGCTGACATAATCAGACATAACGGCTGTGCTTACTGGGCTGTTTGGGCAATGCGGCTGGAGATGGCTTGTCCCCCAGTTTCACCGCCAGACCGACTAGAGGGTGTGACGTGCGGGCTGATCTAAGATTAATCTTCCAGCCCCCGTCGCCTTCTTCGCACAGTGAGCACACTCTGGCATAGAGGGCGTTTTTCTCCGCCCGGTTCATGTGTGCTTCCGCCTTCACCTCCCTTGATGGTGAGGCGGACAGTGGGTACAAAGCTATTTCCTCGGGTGGCTGGTGCCGCCACCTGGAGGGGTAAGCTGAGACCCCCGTCTAAGGCGGGTGGGTTATCTGTGTCTATCAAGGCCAGAGCCCACACTGCTGCGGACCATGCCACTTCTGCCGTGCCTCACGGCCTCCTGGCTGTGCTGCACAGGGTCGGTTCTTTCCCAGGCTTATGCGTAAGCATCGCACGGTGATCGACTATGCTCTCATGACATTCAAGTCGGCCACCCGTGCCCTGGGGAGGACAATGGTCATAGTGGTCCGGAAATGCCACCCTGGCTTACCCTGAAGATGCGCCGCGCTGACAAAGTACGCTTTCTTAGTGTGCCCATATCCCAGGCAGGCCATCTCGGCGACACCATCAGGGATTTTATCCAGGAATCCTCTGTGGTGAAAGATCAGCCATGCGCGATGGAGCAGGTCATCTATTGGTGGGCTCGGAAAACTGCTCTCCCCATCAGACCCATCCGCGCTGGCTGTTCCTCGCTGAGTGCGCTTTTTCCGCGGCTCCAAAAGGCTCCGCCATCCCAGTCCATTCCATGGCTAGTGAACGCGCCGGGCCCCCCCCCCACGGGGAGTTGACGCTCCTGTCACAGGTCGCCGTTAATTCCAGCAACTGGACTGCGAAACAAACCTGAGGCGGGCCGCTTGGACAGGAAGAGAACCGTTCTTTTCCTGGTGGAGGCCAGGGCTCCCCCGCCAATGTATGCAGCGATCTGAAAAGAGTTGCTTTTCCTCCCTCTGGTTGTGGAAGCCCAATTGCTGCCAGCATGGGATGCGCTGCCTTCCAGCTCTCAGCTTTGATGCATTTCGCCACAGGCTTGAGGGCGCCAGAGGATGAGCTCCTTTCTCGCACCTCCAGCCACTCCGCGGGATCCTGGGAGGAAGGTAGGAGTCAATCTCTTATTTTTTATATCTTCCTCGGGATGCTCCGCTTCCCGAGATGAGCACTCCCCATCTCGAAGTTGCCCCTCAGCAGGTACGTCAGCGATCGTTCCGGTGATGCTGCTAGTTAGCGGGCTCTGTCAGCCTGGTTAGCGCTGCTCAGCCAGTGCAGTAGCTCAGGTGGACGGTCAGACTCGGCTATGCGTTTCAATTCGCTGTTGGCCTCCAGAGTCCACAAGTGTGTATTTAAACAATCATCGCTAAACCACCCCCTGTCTCGCATGAGAAGAATATTATCCTCCTGGCGACGGATATAATCAAGCCAGTCCTCCAGCCGAGACGAAGAGCGGGTTTACGCCTCCCCACCCCCCCACCCCCTTCATCGTATCAGGAGAGCGGTGGGTTATACCAATCTTATCTGCGTGTTTTGATCTGTCATCTGTTTAGGATGTCTATCGAGATGCTCATGCAGAAACGCATCCCGCAGTGCGTCCATCCATGGGATTGGTTGCAGCTATAGACCTGAAGGGCGCTCGCTCCATGTCTCGCTCTCTCCCTTCTTATACTGTGATTTTTTTTTCCGGTGTTCGACGGGGTGCCAAACATGGTGGTAACAGTCTTCCCATTCACGTTGTCCCTGTTTCCATGCGTGGAGGATGCCCTGTGCCTCTTCGGCGCACATGCATCTGCATTTTTGATTATTCATTGACTGTTATTAATTAGTTCTCTGAACTTATCGATTATGCACAGGGACCTGGTGCTCCGGCACTTCGGCCTGTTCGGGTTTTAGGTCAACCGAGTATGAGCAGGCTCTCCACCGGGCAGAGTTTCTTTCATCTCGGGTTGGAGCTGGACTCTGTCTGCATCACAGTGGGCTCTTAGCGTGCTGGGCTGGTGCTGTCCTTTCCAATTAATTCGGCAGTTATATTGGTCTCACTGAAATAATTCAGAGGCTCCTGGGGCATATGACATTTGTAGCCGCTATCACGCCGCTTAATTGTTCATATGAGACTAATTCAGTGCTGGCTTCGTGATCGGGTCCCCAGATAGGCATGGCATGCAGAGAGGCACCGGGTTTACGTCCCCATGCTGTGTCTCTGCACCGTCAGCCCCTGGATGGATCTTGCCTTCTATGGGCCTGAGTGCCCTTAGAACACGTGTCCAGTTATGCTGTCATTCTGACAGATTCTTCCAGTATTGGCTGGAGGGCTGTGTGTATCGAGCATGCAGCTGCGGGTTCGTAAATCAGACCCCGGTATCATTGGCATTTCAACTGCCTCGAGCTGTTGGCATTGTTTTTCGCCAAAATCACATGTTGGTTAGGACGGCCAGCACGGCTGCAATGGCGTTTGGGTGGTGTGCGCCACCGCAGCATGTCTCAGTTCACTCGCCATCCGCTCCTCCGGAGTCTTGCGGCTAAAAAGCTGCGCGCCATTCATATCCTGTACAAGCTCTCCATGTCAGCTTACAAGCTCTCAGGACCGCTATGTTTCCGGGAGAACGGAGACTACACCCCGGTACATTCCAGCTGTTATGGGCACACTTCAAAGAAGCCCAGGTCATCCTGCTGTTTCTCCCGAGCGGCCCTACGCTGGCTGCTTTTCCTGCTCTAGACAAAGGCGCAGGCACTTAGCTGGTGCCGGGTTACGCAATATGCGTTTTCTTCCCCAGTGAGCCTGCTCACACAGACAATGTGCAAAGTCGGGAAGACGAGGAGCGGGTCTCACTCGTTGCGCCTCTTTGGCCCAACCGGACCCGAGTTTCCAGACTCACACTCCTTGTGATAGCCCTCCCTGATGAATTCCCCGGAAAAAGCACTTCCTTTTTCTGGGACCGGCACCCTCTGGCACCCGTGCAGAACTCTGGAACCTCTTTGGATGGTTTCTAGACAGAGCGTGGTGGACTTAGGTGACATATCAGTGCAATAGTTAACACTGTCACTACAGGTTAGAGCACCTTATTAGGTATGCCTATGTTCTGCAGTGGAGTCTATTTGTTGTGTGGGAATTCTCTCTGAGAAAACCCCCGTACATGCCAGATTAGTGTTGTGTTTTCTTCCTTCAGGATAGCTGGAGCGCTGGCTGTCTCTCTCCACACTGAAAGTTTGGCATGCAATCATCTGCGTTTTTAATGCGGATGGTAGCGCGCTGGGAAAGCATAACCTCTTCAGCCGGTTTCTCAGAGGCGAATGGCGCTGGATGTTAATCCATCCCGCCCCCTCTTTTGCCCTCTTGGGATCTCTCTCTAGCCCCAGCAGTTATGATTAGGTCTATTGAGCCACTCAATCAGTATCCATAAGTTTCTGTCCTTTTAGGCGGCTCTGCTGATCGCGCTGGTATCAGGAGGGTTAGGATTCTGGTGCCATTTTTGGTCAGCGAATTGCGCCAGTAATTTGGACGACCTACTCTCACGTTTACCTGAGACCTCGGTTCACCTTGTGCCAAGGCTTCTACCACCCTCTTTTAATATTAGGTGGTGAGCCTGCAAGCACTGTCTGCGGAGGAGGCAGACCCAGCCTTTTAATTGCTATGTCCGCGCACTGCTCTTAACGTGACACCAGAGCATACGCAGCTTTTTTCTGTGTTTTTTCTGGTTGGTCCATTTTTTAGTTTATGCCATTATCCTTGCTTCATGTGCCAGGGCGAGCTGTGTCCCCCGGGAGAGAGAGCACACTTATGTAATAATAATAATAATAATAATAATAATAATAATAATAATATAATAAGAGGTGCCTCCTTTTCGGCGTGAGTACACAGCGCCTCTTAACAGATCATGTAGAGCTGCGGGCTGGGTGGCACCTAACACATTATCAAGATTATATCCTCGAGCAGAGTCAGTTTCTTCCCGGTTACTGGTTACCCCAGTCAATCGGGAGGAAATTAAGCTCGGTGTCAATAAACGTTTGCTGCACCAGGCTCCCTAACCCGGAGATGCGTGCACATTTTCTATTCTACTAGTAAGTTTCCCTTTTCAGCTGAACCCTAGAGAATTCCTCTGAGGCCCCCAGCACCTGACTCAGCGGAGGAGTCGAGTGCATGGCTCAGTGTGTTGTCTGGTCTGCCCATTTGGTCTACCCACATACTGAGGTTCAGTGCCAGCTATGTGCATTCCCCTGTTTTGGTGATGTCATATGCATTATTTACCACAGTGTGTTCCCACTTTTCAGGCGGACCCGTGTCTTCCCTTACCGCTAACCAGCTTATCATATGTAGCACTTCCCCTCAATAGGGTTAGTCCATATGCTTTATTACCATCAAGTCTTCCCCTCTGGGTAGCAGGTGGTCTCCGCAGCATCCTCCCCTTTCAGGGACTGGCACGCTTTCCCAACGTACTGTCGTATATCTAAAATCCCTATCTAGGGAAAAACACATTTATGACCCCCGATCTAAAATCGTATTGATCCCATGTAATGGTAATATTTCGGGCCTAGGGGACGTTGGAAGTTTGCACTTTTGGTTATGTCAGTGCACTCACGCGTTGCTTGGCAAACTGCACATCAGGAGCGTGACGGGCTTAGCTGCGGTGGCGTTTTCCATATGGTCTCCCAAAAGTCTTTTTACTACAGACACACGTTGGAGTTCCCTATGAAGGGGAACGTCCTGGTTACGTCCGTAACCCACGTTCCCCGAATAAGGGAATGGAGACATATGTCTCCACTGCCACAGCACCTGAGTCTCCAGCTGGGAGCTGAGTGATCGGATCTTCAGCAGACAAATTCTGAGGAACTGACTCCAGCAGCTGACTGATATAGCCTTGATGAGCTCATCAGTTTCAGCTGTGGAGCTCAGCTACGCCAACTCAATTGGCATTTCATTGGCCCGTTTTCTTATGTTCAGAAGTGATTGGTTGTCTAACGCACTCCCAAAAGTCTGTTTACTAAAGATACATGTCTCCCTTCCCTTATTCGGGGAATGTGGGTTACGGACGTAACCAGGACCTGTGTTTCCTGGAACTCACAAAATCACAAGAGAAACCATAGTAGGTATGCAAGAAAATACCCAAATTATAGTTTTTGTTTGTTTGTTTGTTTATTGTTGTTGTTACTATAAAAACAAGTTTAAATTTGTCCACCTGTCAGGTTTTAGAAATGTATGTGTCACTATAATGAGCATAAGAATAGGACATGTGTTTGGATATAACTTTTATTTTGGATATAATTTGTTATAGTTGTTAATTTATTAGTTTCCTGGAAATTAGAACTGAATTTAGAAACAAATATTTGCGCTTAACAAACAAAATAAAATATATAGGCTAATGAATGTCTTCAGTGGAGTGCGTACAACACTGCTTCCTTATCCACAAAAGTAAAGTAGTAAAGTAAAGAGTCAAAGTAAAGTAAAGAGAAAGTAAAGAGTAAGTAAAAAAAAGTAAAAAACATACTAATAACATATTATAAACATACTAGCAACATGCTAATAACATACCAGTTCATACTAGCAACATGCTAACTCATACCAAGTTCATGCTAACAACATTCTATAAACAGCAATAGCATGTTTTTAGTATAAACTACACTGAAAAAAAAAATCAGTAATTTTGTGGTTTATTTCCGGCAGCTGGGGTGCCGGAAAACCCCCATAAAATAACGGCCGTTAAATTACAGAAATTTACTGTAAAATAACAGACATTAATTTAGAAATGTTCTTAAATTGAAATTTCTGGTAAGTTTCTGTAATTTAACCCCAGATGCCGGAAATAAACCACAAAATTACTGATTTTTTTTTTGTGTAGTTTATACTAAAAACATGCTATTGACATGCTAATTCATACTACAACCATGCTAACAACATACTAATTTATGCTAGAAACATGCTAGCAACATGCTAATTCACACTAGAACCATGGTTATTTATGTTAGCAACTGCCTATCAACCACTCAGAACACATTAGCAACCACCTATTAACCAATCAGCTGCCTAGCAATGCCTTAGCAACCACTCAGAATACCTCAGCAACGGCCTAGCAACACTTTAGCAACCACCTAGAACACCCTAGCAATGCCTTAGAAACCACTCAGAACACCATAGCAACCGCCTAGCAACATCTTAGCAACCACTTAAAACACCCTTGAAACCGCAAAGCAACACCTTAGCAACCGCCAAACAATCACTCAGAACACCTTAGCAATTGCCTGGCAACACATTAAGCAGACAAAACACCCTAGCAACGTTCTAGCTACCACTCAGAAAACCCTAGCAACTACCTAGCAACACTTTAGCAACGACTCAGAACACCTTAGCAACACCTTAGCAACCACTCAGAACACCCTAGCAACCACCTACAGTAGCTAGAAACCTGCTAAACTACATGTAGTTATCTCACTATGCCAACTTCTTTAAACATCTTAAAAACAGTTCAATTATTTATTTTTTAAAACTACTTCAAACTTTCAGACTGGGCTTTCTCAAACCACCAAACAGTGTGTCACAGTGTCTAGTTAGTCTAATTTTTTAATTAAGAAAATATAAAATAATTCTTAATCTATTTTCAGATGTGCCTGATTCCACTTGTGGCTATGTCTGTTATATGAAAGTCTTTATTTTTAGTCTTTAAAGTCTGATTTTATCATTTTAATGCATTCTTGATCAATAAAAGTGTTAATTTCTAAAAATGATTATGCTGACCACAATTTTGGTACTGTATATATGATTTTTTTATCAGTTTATATTTATGCATTTGCCATTGAATGTCGTTATTCAAAGTGACTTTTGAGGTATGCAATCTGAGCTTGGAAACCAACTTTGCTAGCACCATGAATGATTTACTTGGTACGTTACAACCTCTGTACACTCTGTAATTTCTAGCAGCTCTTCAATGTCTGTGATGTTTTCCAGTATAAGTCCAATCTGCACTCATCTTGAACGCAATGTTGAAGTGCTGCCACAAATAATTTAACAACGCTTTATGTAAGACGTTGCTGAGTCGTGGTTTTGAACCTAATTGGAGCAAAAAAGCACCAGATAAGAATGAGTGATGAAGGAATTGAATGAAGAAACAAGACAGAAAAGACAAAAGCAATGATGAGGTCATGCAGGGTATGCAGAGAATCTAGCACGACGAGTGATCAGTCCGCAAGGTTGGATCAAAGGTTTCTCTCCTCGTTAAAAAAGCCCCGGCTGACAAAGGCACGTTAATTATTCATTGGAATCAAAAGCGGTGGCCATGAATGCCACTGATTTGCTTGCTGTGTTAAAATGCAGAATCCAATTTATTATAGTCATGATGCATGTATTAGAAAAACACCAACACAGACTTGTGCAATTAACTAGGCCCGTACAGTGTACACAGTAGAGCACTTGAGTGTAGTTATAGGCCAAAGGGCCTACTGTGAGTTACAGCCTAATCTTCTCTACATGGGGTGATTAACTGTGTTTGGTGGCTTGGGAAATGTAAGGGATAAGGGAGGACAAGAGAGAAAAAACAAAGAGATGGCAAGGCCAGAGCTTATGTGCAATATAGTCATGTTTTTTTTTTTAATCACCGTGATTATACTGATGGTTGTAATGGGCGTTCCAATGACTAGATGCTCTAACCACTTCTATGTGTGTTAATGAGAGTGTATAGGTGTTTTCAAGTGATGGGTTGCAGATGGAAGGGCATCCGCTGTGTAAAACCTATGCTGGATAAGTTGGCAGTTTATTAATTTAATTTAATTTAATTTAATTTAATTTAATTTAATTTAATTTAATTTAATTTAATTTAATTTAATTTAATTTAATTTAATTTAATTTAATTTAATTTAATTTAAGAACTGAAACAAAGGAAACACAAAACATATTACTGCAACGTAAATATAAAATGACAAAAAAAAAAAACTAACACAAGATATTAGTATCACAATAAAAGCTCTAACATGGGCTTTTTTTAAATAATTGTATATTTGTAGCAATTAAATAAATATCAGTGAGTTTTATACTATTTATTTAAAACCTGGGTAGAAACTTACAATCCTTTCTACACTGAAAAAAAAAACTTTAAACCAACTTTAAAATCTTACTGTAATTTGTTAAATTTAATAAATTCATCAAATTTTCCTCAAATTATAGTTTTGACTATCTTTTATTTTAGTTTAAAATTAAAAAAGTAATTTAAAATTTTTGAGAAAAAAATATTGTTTTTTATTTTTTTAGTGATTATTATTTAGAGAATTAATTGAATTACTTTAGTTTAACTTAAATATTTTTATAATCCTACTTTAAAATCAAACTAAAGTTGCAGTTTGGATTAAGCTATTATCACATGCAACGATAGGCTATGCTATTGCTGCTTATTTTATTTTGAATATCTGATGTAAACAATCTGCTGGTGCTTTCAGTATACTATAAATGTCATGCAAGATGGTAATCAGTCACATTTGAAACTTTTTTAAAAACTGAAGAGCACATAAGCAGTACCTGAGGATACCTCAGGTCAACTGTTGTTCTAGCCTCAATTTGGCAGAAATACAAACGTTTATAAAGAACATATTTTGCGATCACGGATGCTTACTCAGATAATATTACATGAAAAAGACTTTGAATGCTTAACCTTGTCTAAACAAGATTAAGTTTGGCCACATACTGTTTTCACATTTGAATCAAGTAATGGCAGATGGCAAAACACTACTTGGTGAGTGAGGAGTGATGACATAAAAACTGATAGTTAAAAGTAAAAATAGTACTTTGGGAAAAACTAATTCGATTATTTTTACCTAGAGAGTAACTTTTTAGCTTTAGGACAAAATGAATAATACAGGTTATAATCATGAACCATAATTTTGTTTATGTAATCCAATACAAAAACGTGCTTTGAATGAAAGACACAGTAGATTATCTTTTTCCAGTGTCTAAATTAACACTGTGTGATGTCTGCAGCTAAATAATTTAATTGTATAATTATTCTAAATGTAATAAAATAAAACAGATTGTTATGTATTATGACATTTAAGCTTTTAACATTTAGAATCAGAATCAGAAAGAGCTTTATTGCCAGGTATGTTCACACATACGAGGAATTTGTTTTCATGACAGAGCTTCTACAGTGCAACAGAATTACAGACAGGACTAAAAACAGATAACAAATATATTTTAAAAAGTAGTAAATAAAATATACAAATTGACAAGTGTATGTACAGCAGTGGTGTAGTCCTAAAAAAAAAAAGTGGTGTACTATTACCCACCCAACACAAATTTTAAAAGTAGGCAAACAAAACGACGAAACTATATATATATATATATATATATATATATATATATATATATATATATATTCACATAAGTTACCTGCAGCAATTGAAAGAAAAAAAATAATACTAGGAAGTTAACGGTTACAGGTGTCCAGCTTTCTTCAAAATATCTTCTTTTGTGTTAAACAAAATAAAAAAAAATGACAAACCGGTTCGGAACAAGTAAAGGTTGAGTAAAGGATGACAATTTTACTTTTTTTGAATGAACTATCCATTAAAAAAGGTAAAAAATTTTAAACAAATTGGTTAATTTTAAAGCGAGATGCTAATAGTCTAAT
>CAIGQZ010000749.1:1276282-1296456 GCA_903798205.1 Danio tinwini
GGGCTCCGCCTAGCACAGCAAGCCCTCCGGGCTCAGTCTAGCACAGCCAGCCCGCCGGGGCTCCGTCTCATACAGTGAGTGATGGGGGTATGCTCTCAATCTCTTCGGCCCATCGGGGCATGGTCTCAATCTCTTCTGCACATCGGGGCACGCTCTCAATCTCTTCGGACGGTTAGGGCACGCTCATTTTCTTCGGACGGTCGGAGCACGCTCAAAGTTTTTTTTTTTTAACCCGTGAGGGCATCCCCCTCCCCTCCGCCTATTGGGGCATGTTTCTCTCTCCTCTGCCCGTCGGGGCTCTCTCTCTCTCTCTCTCTCTCTCTCTCTCTCCTCTGCCCGTTGGGGCATGCTCTCAGTCTTTTCAGCCCTTCGGGGCACGCTCTTAATCTTTTTGGCCCTTAGAGGCATGCTCTCAATCTCCTCTACCCATCGGGGCACACTCTCAATCTCCTCTACCCATCGGGGCACACTCTCACACCTCTGCCTATCGGGGCACGTTCTCTATCTCCTCTGCCCATCGGGGCACATTCTCAATCTCCTCTGCCAGTCAGGGCATGTTTTCAATCTCCTCAGTCTGTCGGGGCACACTCTCTCTCATCTGCCTGTTGGGGCGCGCTCTCCATCTCCACTGGGGCTTTCTAGCATAATTTAGCCTAATTGTGGGCTTCGTTTTTATCTTTATGCTGGATCTCTTATATACCTCACTGCCCATCAGGGCACTATTTAATCTCCATTTTGCTTTACGGGATTGCATTAATATAAAATATAAGCCATCTCATGTCCATGTCATTCTCTGTTTTAGGATTGCTACAAAACTGAACCCTAAGTTTTGTCTTTTGGGGTTGGCTTTGCCCTGCCTTCATCTTCAGGCAGGATCTGCCAGCTCATCCAGAATTCCGTACCATAGACGAGGCTTACGTCAAAGTACTTCATCAAAGGATCGTAACGAACTTACACTTATGCAAACAATTCACAAAAAATTTTTAAATGTTTATCTGCCTCCGGAAAAGTCTTTCTGGTAGAAATAGAAGCTTTAGCAATTGTTCTGCCAGGAAGACTGAGATGTCACGTCATTCATAATAATTTTCTCGTCAGTCTATAACAACCAAGCAAGCTATATATAGGCCCATCTAAACAATCTGTTTCGCTGTACTCAGGTGACGATGGCGAAGTTTCCCTCCATCCTCCCCACCACCACTAGGTTGGCCTCGTCTCCACTCAGGGGGTTGACTTCGCCCTGCCTTCATCTTCAGGCAGGATCTGCCAGCTCATCCAGAATTCTGTACAATAGATGAGGCTTACGCCAAAGGACTTTATGAAAGGATCGTAACGAACTTACACTTATGCAAACAATTCACAATAAATGTTTAAATGTTGATCTGCCTCCTGAAAAGTCTTTCTGGTAGAAATTTGAGATCTTAAAAAGCATACACAGCGGCTTCTAGCGGATTCACGAAAAAACAAAAACTGCAAAAAACATAGCTCCTGGGATGTATTTGGCACTCTTCAGAAATGTTAATAGGTATACATAGTCAAAATAAGCCTGGGTTGTGAAATGTTCATTATGTCAAGTAAATGCATAACAGCTCACCAAGACACTACTGCAAGCTAGAACAGTTAAAGGGAAAGAAAAGGTGAAAATGTATAGAGAATCCAGTGCTTTATTGTCTTTATCAGAGCCCAGCATGCACTTCTGCAACAAAACCCATTTCCAGCTCTTATAACACAGAGCAGGCCCCAGCACGGAGCTCCACCCTAAGGCTCATTATTCCAATCATATCAAATAGAAGCAGTCACGGCTCCTCACAGCTTAGGTTATCCACATTGTTTGATGATGCTCAGTGGGGCTCAGCATGGAGCTCTGCTATGGGCCTCATACTGCACCTCAGGTCAGAGTGAGCAGGCCGTAGAGTCGAGTTATGCTGTAAGGCATGGCTGATTGAACGCAAAGGCCATAGGCTGTTGACGTTCTCAAGTAGCTGTGCTGGATTTCTTCTGCTTGCAATATGCTGTGCTGAGGAATATGATTGAAAGCATTGTAAAAAGCTACAGGTAAAAAGATTTATACAAAAGGTTTCATGCTTTACACATTTTTTCAAAACCCTTCAGAGAGTTAGCACAACAACAGTGTGGACTAAATGGATTTTGTAGTTTTTCAAACTACAAAAAATATATGCAACATGAAACAGTTAAAGCCATGTTGAACAGCTCTACTTTATTGATACCATTAGCATCTGTAAACACACAAAAAAGCTAAGTTATAAAATAAATATATTTATTTGCTACTTTGGTAACTACTTACTGTAGAAAGTACCAATTCAAGCAATAATTTAAAGCTATTTTACTAGGAGTATTTCCAAAAGCGAAAACAATAAAATAATAATAATAAAATAAAAATAAACATTGCATTGCATCTGCTGAAACTAATAATGCTGGCTCATCCAAGTACTTCAAATGATCATGGCTTGATCATGTGACTGAATAATACGTAGGTTATCAAATTTTCTCTGCACTCACTTCTTGTTTAGTTAGCAACGTCTTGATTTTAGCAATGACCCTGACACTCAGGCTACATCCAAAATCACATACTTCTATACTATACAGTATAGTACGCTAAAAACACGTTTTTGTTTTTGTTTTGTTTTGTTTTTTTTTTGGGGGGGGGGCTTTGTGTATGACCCAGCCTGTTTATTTTAACATACGTTTCTTGGATTTGTTTTTAGACTGTTGTTTTTCCCTTGACCAATTGCCTGCCTTATCACTCTCATATTTTCGATTCCCTCTCTGTATGTTCAAAGATTTGGACTGCTTCACTGGTTTTGGTGATCTGCCTGACTTCCCGTTTCTGATTCTGTGTAAGCCTTTTATTAAAATTCTGCACATGAATTTGAATGTCGCCCTTGCGTCATCATTACGTATATCATCTTTGCATCAAATTACAAAAAAAATGACAGCAAATTTGATTGTGTTCTCTCGTTTGGCTGCTGTTATCAGTCTCACTTTTTATTAATTTTTTTTATGAAATCTTTGATTTTTTTTTTGTTTATTATTGGAGCAAATAGTGTTGTAAAAAAAAAAAAACTATACTCTCCCATTCGTTGCTCTCTAAATTTACCTAACTTCCGCTGCTGAGGAACACAAAAATATAACTGTGATTGGTTCTAATGTTCACTGGTTTACAAGAATGTTTACAGTTGATACACCAACACAGAAGCATTTGAAAGCTGTCTAATATTTACTGCAAGTGAACGACATGTTGAGTGCCTTCGTAAAGGAGAAGAAAATCACTTTCACTGATATTTACCCTGACTTTACCCTGATGGTGTAATAGCCTGGCATATTCAATCCAAACAGCTGCGATTTAACCATCTGCAAGATAAAGCTGTATTGTAAATTGACAAAAAATAAATAAATAAATAAACACACACACACACACACACACACACAAACACACACACACACACACACACACACACACACACACACACACACACATGCTGTGTTAGACTAGCTGAGATTTGTAGCACTTACACTGTTGCATATTTTCACTTTTATGTCTGCCTGATTCCTTCTTTGTCTATCTGCAGTAAGTTGTTTTGGATTTTCTGTTAAATCATTAGGTGTAAATGTAATAATAAAGAATGCGAATGAATGCCACTTTGCATTTGCACTCCTGGGGTGCACTCTGCAGACTCATCCGACCATTTTGGGAAACTAAAATTGCAGCAAGGTGCCATAACACAGGCAAAGTTCCATGTACACATCACTAAATTATTACCACAAAACATACAATACATAGCTAGTGTTTCAATTGTTGAAAAGAAAAGAAGATAAAAAAGGAAAAGTTGCCTAATGGTCTGTATATCCAAATGTTGTAGATGGAGTTGTAAGTAAAGGTCACTCCAGAGACTTACTGAGATTCTGCTCTGTCATCATTGTGTCCTTCAGTAGGGCTGTTAACCTGACTGCTCTAGGGGAACCGTTTCTGCAATTAGTGTAGTAGGATGACAAATGTCTGCTAAATGGCAAATAACAACAACGTACACAGAGAGCCATAAAGCCCTCTATCACAGCACACAGCAGTCCAACATGCAAGCTTAAAAAGCAACACCTCAGTTTAGTTTTTTTTTTAGATTTTTTTTTTATGGTGGCGGGGGTGGGTGGTTGAATAAAAACAGCAGAGGGTAAAGCTCCAAACACAAAGCTATGTCCACCTGGAGCCATTACATTTAATGAAATCCTTCTTTGCAATGCCCTACGTACATACAGTGAAGCCAGTGGCTATTTATCTACAGACCTTCACAATATTTTACAGAAAATACAATCCCAATCGGGTTTCTTGTTCCAAAAATAAATTCATTTGTACAAACTGCACAGCAGTAATGGTAAAACTGGTCTGGAATCAGCAGGGAAGCGTGTCAAAGAAGGATAACCTCTGAGGTCACTTCTGTACTTTGATTTATGATGCTAGAGTTAGGGTGAAGGAAGGTAAGGATCAATATGAAATGAAGAATCCTCTATAGAATCATCAGAATCAGAGCATTTCCTCTACACAAACATACATTTGTGGACAGCAATTAACAAGAAGGAAAAGGTGTGTGCATGCACGTGTGTGTGTTTTCAGGAAAATAATGCCAATCTAATCTAGCCAATCACATCACAAGAATATGCATATGCTGTACCAAAAGCTCCTTGCTTCACTCTTGTGACAGAATACAAAAACCAAAGGATAACAATGAAGATGGAATAATACAGAAAATAAAATGAGAAAAAGAAATCCAAACAAATGACAGAGAGTATGGTATGGAAGAAGTATGAATACAAAAAGTGGGTGGACAGAGGGATGGTGAAATGGAAGAAATATATGAGTGAATGTGAAAGAAGAGGAAAGGGGAAGAGAAAGGTTGTGAACTGAATCCCAGAGATTGATATGGGTATTACTGTCAGAAAGAAAGGTGAAATAGGTTTTTTGCTTGTAGGTCACCAAAAACCCTTACTCACTTCTGACTTTAGCCTTTCTACAACCTTTTAACTCCTAGCTTTCGGCCTCGTTTGCAGTTTATACTTGTTTCTGTGTCCTCCTCTGTACAAGGCTCATTGGGCTCAACATTCACCATGTTATCGCTCTCCTCCACGCCAGTGTTTGTGAGTTTTGGTGGGTTTGCATACATGTGTACTTTTCATTGTGTCTTCCTTAAACTTCAGCGGTTTGCATTTCCCGCGGTCTAACTAGGTGCAGCTGGAAAGTGTGAGCGCGTTGCCTCACGTGCGCGTCCCTCCATTGGAAATAACAAACTAATGACGCGCAGCGCCATGCATTTCGCGTTGTCACGGGTGAAAGTGACGACCGTGGGGTTCGCTCACTATTCTGCCGCCTAGGTCGCCTCTATGGACGCGCTGGCCCTGCTCAGGACACTGTTCATATTTCTGCCGTGCCACAGAGCGTTATCTGAATAGTTTCATTTTAAATTACATGCGAATGTGCGCGTCTGGTGTGCCGCGTCATGGCTCTGAGCGCCGCTCGGAGACACTCAGCGTCGCGCCACGCAGCAGCATGCATTTCTGAATTCTAAACATAAGTTTCTAACAGGTGACACACCGGCGCTGCAAGTGTGCGATACTTTCAACTGTCATGTGCGCGCCGTGTCGCGGTGCATCCGGTGTGTGATGCCCTTCAGTCACAGTTAATTCACTGTGCTTTATTAGTCTCGGTGTAGGCTACAAGTTCGGAGCTTTAAACTAGCACACAGCTGGCTGTAAAACTATACAAAGACACATGATTCTGTACTCTCTGCTTGGTCTGTGTCTGAGTCCTACATGTACGTCTGAATGCTGGTACTCTCATGTTGCTTCTCTCTGTCTGCCTGTCTATTGCAATACACACAGCGGGGGAGCTCTTGGCTCCGCCCCCTTGTTAAGTTGGGCGGGAAGTCGAAACTAATTTTCATATGAAGCAACACGCCCCTAAAACAGCAAACTGTGTACACGCCCCCAAAATTACACTTTTTAACACATCATAATAAAAAATCTGAATTGTGTTTTGAACTGAACCTAAACTGGCACACTCAGAAGAACCATAATATTAATATTACATCTTAAAAAAGGGTTAAAATAGGTGCCCTTTAATATGCATACACACATGCACTGCACTGTACACATAAACACACACATCATAATGAACATACTTCCACACGCATAATAACATAAGCCTTGGCCATCATAAACTAATTTAGATACTAGATAAAATTTTAGATGTATTTTTTTTTTCTAGTGACATTGTCTAGAGGGTGGCACAGTGGCTTAGCATTTAATAATTGTAATATGCATGTAATAGCATGTAATAATTTTTGTAAAATTTTAATCATTTAATTATTTTCATTTGTAAAGATATTTGCGTATTGTTGTACATCCAGTGTGTATTAAGCAATGTATAGGTGAGGGGCACATCTAACGCGTTCTGTGCTGGACTTTAGACCTCCTCTCAGCTGGTCTATTGTGCAGTTTTAGTTTCACAAAATAGCAACACGCCAGCAATGTGCCTTAACACACCTCCTTTTTTAGACCAGAACGCCTATGGGTGCACATATGAGCGCAAATGCATTTGCTCTGTAAACAGCGTGGTGGAAAACATCAAAATTACACTTGCGTCGAGCTGAAACTAGCAAACAACAATTGTGTCGCGCCTTGCGCCGGGTGTATGATAGGACCCTAAGTGTTATTTATAAAGAAAACATGTTACTTTAAAAATGTATAGTAAGTGTATTGTAAAACATTAAACACTGTAATACATAAATATAAATAATACAAAAAAATGTATATGTTAATGAATATTTTATTTTTCTTCAAACAGCCTGACTATGGAACTGCATTATAAATATTGTACTCGATATGTATTATTGTCATGTATATGGCCAAGCAAACTGTATTGTGGAAACTAAAATGAATTTCCTTATAAAAGACTTCAGTATTGTATTCATGGTTACAGAAAAGAATCATGGGACCTATTGAAGAGGAAGGATCCTGGTTTCACATCTGTGCATCACTAATTTTTGACAACATCACCATACATGCCTAGTACAGTATTGTATTTTATAACATGTATGTCAGACTTGTTGTTTGTTGGGTACCGGAATAATATCTTTTTAATATATATAAATAGGGTGTCACGGTGGCACAGTGGATAGCACGATCGCCTCACAGCAAGAAGGTTGCTGGTTTGAGCCTCGGCTGAGTCAATTGGCATATCTGTGTGGAGTTTGCATGTTCTTCTCATGTTTGCTTGGGTTTCCTCCAAAAGTCCAAAGACATGTGGTATAGATGAATTGGGTAAGCTAAATTGGCCGTAGTGTATGCGTGTGAATGAGTGTGTATGGATGTTTCTCAGTGATAGATTGCAGCTGGAAGGGCATTCACTGCGTAAAACATAAGCCGAAAAGAAAATGAATTAATGAATGCTATATAAATATTTGATACTTGCTGCTATTTTATTACAGTGAGAGTATTTAGGTCATTATTAAATACAATTTTAAACTAGGATATACTAATATAAAATGTATTTTTTTATTTATTTTATAAAGTGTAAAATGTGTACAGGATACCTTGTTGGAATCCCTTCAGAAGAAATTTAAAAATAAATTAATTTTATTGGTGAGCACGTCAATCATCTTGCAAATGAGGCAAAATTATGGGATCAAAAGTAAGTGAACTCACTCTAAAGAAACTTTAAATGTTATTCTATGCAATGTTAACCCTTACTGTATATTATGCAGTAAATAATTGTAAAATAGTGTTTTGCTGTAATAAAAGGAAACAGTAGTTTACTGTAAATAGAGCAGGATTTGTATGAAATTGTTTAGTGCAAAGAATAAATTACAGTAATTAATTGTATGCAGTCATAACAATTAGTAACTGTGATAATAAATTGTAAACTACTGTTCAACCATAACTGTCCCATCTACTCTGATGCCTTTATAGTGCAATATATAGAATAGTGCATTTATCTTAATGCAGAAAACAATGATTTAGACATTGACACACACATACACAGGATGTCTGTCTTATTCTAAACACAAAACTGTGAAAAATGTTTTCAGAATATGTTGGCCCTTTAAGGGAGCCAGGTGTTGGATTTGCATTCTTCTGAGTGCTCCGCTCTCTGTTTAGCAGTTTGGATGCAGAGTCTGTTTTAAGCCATAAATAAGAATATACAATGAGTAAGTAAAATGTGTTCAATGGTTTTTGAGGGTTTTTAAGTCTGTGTATTAAGTTATATTGTTGTTGTCTTAAACTGTGTACTTGAAAGCTACATTGTTAGCCAGTTAGCCTCTCCTCATATAACTTCTTACATTACTTTTATTTAAGTATATTTATGCATTGGATATTGCCTATTTCCATAATCTACAGATGCTAACAGTGTAATGTGCCTTTTGGCAAATAAGCTGATTTTATACATAAAAAACAGTAAATTCTGTTCATCACAGGGATTTGCAAACCTCCACTGTCAGGTCCCAGGTTGGGAATTTGTTGCTAAGTATTTTTCAGAGCTGTGTTTCCAACTGTGAATTAATAAGGACAATAGAAACGTTTGTTTTCTTGAACTTTTTTTAAGTAAATGTTAATAAAGATCCTTTAGATTCTATGTGTTGCTGATTTATTTTTGTTTTTATGATTATTTTAAACTTTTTTATTGAGAATAGATTTTTTTTATTAAAAAAAAAAATTGTCTGTTTTTTGACAAACATATTTCTAACCATATCTACGGTATGTGTGTATGTGTGTGTTCTTTTGATATGCAAAATTTTTACATATTTTATATATTTGTTTTTTTATGTGGCATTTTGTGTTTTTTATGTTTTTAATCTTATATTATTTTAACCTTGTGTATCAGGAGTCAAGTAATGCCACATTAGAGCTTATTCAAAGGTAAGTATTATACTGTATATGAATGACATACATTTAAAGGCAAAATTAAAAATAAAATTAAAAACTCTCTCTTAAACAGCACTTCCATACATTCTTTGCAGAGGCTAAATGAAGTTCACAGGAAAACATCAAATGAAGTAAGTAAAAGTGGTATTTATAGAATAAAGGGTTTTCTCAAACAAATTCATAAATCAGGTTATTTGTTTAGTTTATTATTACTACATGTTTGGAACAACATGAGGATCAGTGCTGAACGATTTTTTTATTTTTGCTTTGGATAAAGTTTATTAATTAATTAATTTGTATAGTTTTTTATTGGATATGTGATTGTGATCAAATTTGGCAGTTGTTTAAATGTTGTCAAACTCAGTTCCTGGAGGGCTGCAGCCAGCAGAGTTTAGTTCCCACCCTGCTTCAACATTAAGCCGAAGTCACACTAGAGTTTGAGCTTGCGAAATTCTGTCGTACGACGCTGCGAAAAGGGGCAGGATTAAACAAGATGATTAGACATTTAAAAAAGCGAGCGTTTGCTCCATGTTTTAAATTTCTGTCTCACGCAGTCAAGTGATGCGATTTTGCAGGTCAGAGTTCACCAAGCTTGAACTTTGCACCACAGCAATCTGCGAAACTCTGACGCATGACCCTGCGTTTCTGGTCTGACGCATTCCCGTGCGAATGAATAGAAGTCTATGGGGAGAAAAGCCCAGTGTGATCGTGGCTTTACCTGTATATTTCTAATAAGCCTCAATTAGTTTGATCAGGTGTTTTTAATTAGAGTTAACGTTAAACTGTGCAGACCTGTGGCCCTCTGCTATATGTCAGATGATATTTAAATGTTTGACACCCCTGCTATATAGGCAAGGCAAGTTTATTTATATAGCACATTTCATACACAGTGACAATTCAAAGTGCTTTACATAAACAAGAATAAAAAAAGACAAGTGTAAGAAAAAATAAAAACAGATAATAAAAAAACTGATAAAAACAGATAAAAATGTGTTAAAACAGCCTATCAATTACTAAACAGCCTAAAATATACACTGCATGCGTTGTTTATTAATTGAACCTTTTTGTTTCATTGTAAATAGAAAATGTATTGATATCTGCTGATTTCTTTAATTTTGCTGTACATTTTCTGTTGTATATTTGTTTGCTGCCAAAACAATAAAATACATTTGTCTGAAGAACTGATAAGCTTTCTAATTTAATAACAGTTAAGAATACTAATTAATTTTAATAACACTACAATAACTATAAATGACATACCATTAATGTGTATGCAGTATAATGCTGTGAGTTGTAACACTACAGTACAGTAATAAACTGTAAGCATTTTCTAGTTAGTTACCGCTACTGCTCTTACTGTATTTAACTGACAACACTGTTGCCAGCTGCTCACTGTAATACTTCGGTTACAGTAGTTAACTGGTAACACTGTTGCCACCGTGCTCAACTACTTGCCACCATGGCTCAACATGAGTCTACAGTTCAACGACATGAAAATGACCTAGTACAGCAAGAGCCACTGATGGCCAAACACTCACAGGTACTTTCTGAACTCTTTAACAGATTGCCAACCGGCTCAACTCCACCTTCCATTGCCATCCCAGCTCCGTTGTCAGAATCTCGAGCACCCTCTCTTTTGATGGAACCCCATCTACCTCCACCACGACACTTTTCAGGTGATCCTAGTGCGTGTGATGTTTTTCTAACACCATGTTCTCTCACCTTTGAATTACAGCCATCATCTTTCCCATCAGATCGGGCCCGAATCGCCTATGTGATCACCCTGTTGTCCGGTAAAGCTCTTTCCTGGGCCACCGCAGTATGGAAGGTTAAAGCACCATTTTGCTCAAGTTTCATGGCTTTTGAACAGGAGTTTAAGCGAGTTTTTGACCATCCCCTTAGTGACCGGCAAGCTTCTAAAAAACTACTCACCCTTCGACATGAGACTGGCAGTGTGGCAGAATATGCCATTCAATTTCGAACAGTGGCTGCAGGGATAGGATGGAATGATGAAGCTCTCATGGTCTGCTTTCAGAATGGGTTATCCGAGATTATTCAGGATGATTTGGCTACCAGGGAACCTGCCCTAGATCTCGAGTCTCTAATAGACCAAGCAATTCGACTAGATAATCATCTGAGGGAGAGGCGTCTGAATTGCTCCACTGTTTCCACTGAGGGGCCAACTCCAACCTCCTCTTTCCCAGTACTGGTACACCAAAACAGTTCCGAGCCAATGCAGTTGGGCAGGACTCGCCCCCAGCTTTTGGGAAACACTCAGTCCCGTACGTATTTTTTCCTTGTCCCTTCCTGAGCGTACTGCCATGGAAAACTATATTGAAGAATCCCTCGCAGCAGGAATCATCCAGCCATCCACCTCTCCTGCAGGCGCTGGTTTTTTCTTTGTTGGCAAAAAAGACGGTGGTCTGCGCCCATGCATAGATTACAGGGGGTTAAATAAAAAATCACCATCCGCAACCGCTATCCCTTGCCACTTATGTCCACTGCTTTTGAGATCCTACAAGAGGCCTCTATTTTTACTAAACTTGATCTGCGCAATGCTTACCACCTTGTGCGCATCAAACATGGAGATGAGTGGAAGACCGCCTTCAACACGCCCACAGGGCACTACGAATATCTAGTGATGCCCTTTGGTCTCACCAATGCTCCTGCTGTGTTTCAAGCCCTCATCAGTGATGTTCTTCGAGACATGCTGAATAAGTTTGTATTTGTCTATCTCGATGACATCCTTATTTTCTCAAGCTCCCTCCAAGAACATATATTTCAAGTCCGCAAGGTCCTCCAACGTCTTCTCGATAACCACCTATATGTTAAACCCGAGAAATGCCAGTTCCACGTAACCCAAGTCAAGTTCCTTGGATTTGTTATCAAGCCCAGACAGATCCAGATGGATCCGCAAAAGATCCAAGCTATGGTGGACTGGCCTTCCCCCTCATCTGTCAAAGAAGTGCAACGTTTTCTGGGTTTTGCCAATTTTTATAGGAAATTCATTCTGAATTTTAGCACTGTGGCGCCCCCATTATCCGCCCTCACCAAGGAGAAAGGTGCTGGGTTTCAGTGGGGACCTGAAGCTAAAGAGGCTTTCATCAAGCTAAAAAAGTGCTTCACATCAGCACCTATCTTCCTCATTCCGAACCCTGACAAACCTTTCACTGTTGAAGTTGATGCTTCTGAGGTGGGCATTGGAGCAGTGTTGTCTCAAAGAGGTGAGAATAACAAGCTTCACCCATGTGCATTTTCTCTCTCATCGTCTCACTCCCACTGAGAGAAACTACCACGTGGGTGATAGGGAGTTACTTGCATTGAAGCTAGCTCTCGAGGAATGGAGGCACTGGCTGGAGGGAGCCAAATACCCATTTCAAGTCCTCACTGACCATAAGAATCTTGAGTATGTTCAACAGGCGAAGCGACTCAACCCTCGCCAAGCCAGGTGGTCTTTATTTTTCAACCGGTTTCATTTTACCCTCACCTACCGCCCAGGCTCAAAAAACCTAAAACCAGACGCCTTGTCCCGAGCATATGCAAAATCCCCTCTAGAAGATTGCAAGAAATCTATTGTTCCCAGCACTAAGATTATTGCCCCCATTAGGTGGGATCTGGAGGGTCTTGTAAGGAAAGCCCAATCTAAAGACTCTGACCCAGGAGGAGGCCCTACTGACCGTTTGTATGTCCCCAAAGCTGTTGGCTCCAAATTCCTCCAATGGGGACACTCATCCCAACTTACTTGCCACCCAGGGTCAGCCCGCACTTTCGAGTTTCTGCAGAGACGGTTCTGGTGGCCAACTATTAAGGAAGATGTCACCATGTCTGTCAAAGCTTGCCCCACCTGCAACCAGAGTAAAAGTTCCCATTGTGCACCTCAGGGACGTCTGCATCCACTGTCCATACCCCACAGGCCCTGTTCACATATATCCATGGACTTTATCACAGGACTTCCTCCATCCCAGCGAAACACCAAAATATTAGTCATCGTGGACAGATTTTCCAAAGCTGCTAGATTCATTCCCCTGTCCAAACTCCCCACTGCTAAAGAGACTGCTGAATTAGTCATCAACCATGTGTTTCAAGTCTTTGGTATTCCCCAGGACATTGTCTCGGATCGAGGACCTCAATTCTCCTCCAGATTCTGGCAAGCCTTTTGTCAATCCATAGGGGCCACCGCAAGTCTATCCTCAGGTTTCCACCCAGAGTCGAATGGTCAAACAGAGAGGCTTATCAGGACCTCGAGACCACCCTGAGATGCATGGCTGCTAACAACCCTACTGCTTGGTCTCATTTCATCATATGGGCCGAATATGCACATAACACCCTCCATTCTTCTGCAACTGGTATGTCCCCTTTCAAATGCCAATTTGGCTTTTCCCCGCCACTATTTCCTGAACAGGAAGTTGAAGTTGCAGTTCCCTCAGCTCTCCAGTTTATCAGACGCTGCTGTCAAACCTGGAGAAAGGCTCGTCTCAAGCTCCTAAAGGTTTCCCAACAATACCAACATCAGGCTAACCGCAGACGCAGGCCAGCTCCAACTCTTCGTCCTGGCCAAAGAGTTTGGCTCTCTACCAGGAATATTCCCCTTCGAGTGGATTCAAGAAAACTTTCCCAAAAGTTCATCGGCCCCTTTAAGGTTGCAAGGAAAGTAAACCCAGTCACTTATAAACCATACTTACCCAAATCATTAAAAACAAACCCTACCTTCCATGTGTCATTACTTAAACCAGTTCTTTCCTCTCCTTTCTCTGTGGCAGATAAACCTCCCCCTCCTCGGTCCTTTGGAGGACAACCAGTCTACACAGTCCGCCGGATTCTGGATGTACGCCAAGTTCGTAGAACCCAGCAGTATCTTGTAGACTGGGAAGGATACGGCCCTGAGAAGCGTTCCTGGGTTCCTGCCAAGGACATTTTGGACTCAAAGTTGATTCGAGACTTTTACGCTGTCAGGGTTTTGCCCTTTTTTTTGTTAGTCTAGATTTTTTTGTAATGTCCTTTATTGTCCACTAGATGTCTTAATTTTTAATTTTTCCCTTTTGTAGCCGTAATCATTGTCATTGATTTCACATGTGCCTTGTTTAGTTTTTTTGTATTTAAGTAGTCTCAGTTTCATCTGTGCTTTGCTCAGTTATTGTGGATCCAAGCCTGTCAACCACTGTGGGTTATTATTTTGTAAAGCCTTCTAGTTATTAAACTAAACGCTATTATGACTTATATCTTTGAAGTTTTTGAAGTTAACTGTTCTGGAGTGTTTTTGCCTTTTTGAGTTTTGTATTTTTGGATATTGGCTGACTCTGTTTTTTGCCTTACTTTACATTTATTTATTATTGAAGATTTTTGCCTTCCGTTGATTGGGTTCATCAACTCCCAGTAGCTCAGTGCTTGTGTGACTCACTTCTCACGCCAAAGACCCGGGTTCTAGCCCTGTTCCTGACATATACAACATAATATGTGCAGCTGTTATGCGCAAATTGGCATGTAAAGTGTGTTAATAAATGTATGTGTGTATAAAAAGTGTATAGCAGGTAATGATGTTGGTTCCACAATTATTATCATCAAGTGTTCATGAGATGGATTGCCTGAGGGAAGAAACTGTTTCTGTGTCGGGCTGTTCTGGTGCTCTGTAGCGTTGACCAGAAGGTAAAAGTTCAAAGAGGCTGGGTGTGAGAGGTCCAGAGGGATTTTGGCAGCCCTTCTGCTCGCTCTGGATAAGTACAGTTCTTGGAGAGTAGGGAGGGTTGTACCAATGATTCGCTCAGCAGTCCGAACTATTCGACGTAGTCTTCGGAGGTCGAATTTGGTAGCTGAGCTAAACCAGACAGTTATTGAAGTGCAGATGACTGATTCAATGATGGAGGTGTAGAATTGTTTCAGCAGCTCCTTTGGGAGGTTGAACTTCCTCAGCTGACGAAGAAAGTACAGCCTCTGTTGAGCTTTTTTGACAATGGAATCAATGTGAGTGTCCCACTTCAGGTCCTGAGAGATGGTGGTGCCCAGGAACCTGAATGACTCCACTGCTGCCACAATGCTGTCCATGATGCACAGTGGGGGGAGAGCAGGGGGGTTTCTCCTGAAGTCCACTATCATCTCCACTGTTTTGAGCGTGTTCAGCTCCAGGTTGTTGTGACTGCACCAGACAGCCAACTCCTTAACCTCCTGTCTGTAAGCAGACTTGTCACCGTCCTGAATGAGGCCGATAAGTGTGGTGTCGTCTGCAAACTTTAGGAGCTTGACAGAGGAGTCTTTCGAAGTGCAGTCATTGTACAGGGAGAAGAGCAGAGGGGTGAGGACACACCCCTGGGGGGCACCAGTGCTGATTGTGCGGGTACTGGATGAGAATGCCTGTCCGTTAGGAAACTGTTGATCCACTGACAGACAGAGGTGGGCACGGAGAGCTCAGTTCATTTGGGCAGGAGAAGTTTTGGGATGATAGTGTTAAAAGCTGAGTTGAAGTCAACAAACAAGATCCTCACATAGGTCCCTGGCACCAGTTTTTCAAAAGACGTCATGACCACAGATGTCAGCGCCACCAGTCTGTAATCAATTAGTCCTGTGAGTTTGAGCTTCTTTGGTATGGGGATGATGATGGAGCGTTTGAAGCAGGAGGGCACTTCACACAGCTCCAGTGATCTGTTGAAGATCAGGGTGAAGATGGGGGCCAGTTGGTCAGCACAGGACTTTAAACAGGCTGGTGTTATAAGATCTGGGCCTGGAGCTTTTTTCCTCCTCTGTTTCCGGAAGACCTGGCGCACATCATATTCACTGACCTGAAGTGCTGGTATGGGGGAGGCAGGGGGTGGTGGAGGTGTTAAAGGTGATGTAAAGAGCAGTTCAGAGTGGGTGTGGGGGGTTTTCTCAAACCAGCAGTAAAACTCATTCAGGTCGTTTGCAAGTTGTTGGTTGTCTACAGTGCTGGGGGATTGTGTTTTATAGTTTGTAATGGTTTTCAAACTTTTCCACATGGATGTTGAGTCGCTGGAAGGGAACTGACTCCTTAGTTTCTCAGAAAAGTTCCTTTTTGCGACTCTGATCTCCTTTTCCAGTGTGTATTTGGCCTGCTTATAGAAGGCCCTCTCCCTTTCTTGTAAGCAACCTCCTTGGCCTAGTGTAACTGTCTGAGTTTTACAGTGAACCATGATTTGTCATTGTTGTATGTGAGTTGTGTCCTGGTAGGAATGCACACATCTTCACAGAAACTGATATAAGATGTTACAGTCTCTGTAAGCTCATCCAAATCGTTTGCAGCAGCTTCAAAGACACTCCAATAAGTGAGATCGAAACAGACTTGTAGATCCCGCTCTGTTTCGTTAGTCCATCTTTTCACAGATCTTAATACAGGTTTGGCTGTTTTCAGTTTCTGCCTGTAGGTTGGTATGAGATGAATCTAACAGTGGTCAGAGTGACCCAAAGCTGCTCGTTGGACAGAGCGGTATGCATCCTTTATTGTGGTATAGCAGTGATCCAATATGTTACTGTCTCTTGTGGGACATGTAACATGCTGGCTATATTTTGGCAGTTCATGGGATAGTTTTGCTTTGTTGAAATCCCCGAGAATGATTAAAACAGAGTCCGGGTGTTGGTTCTCTATCACCGTGATCTGATCAGCTAGTTTCTGTATCGCCAGGCACGCATGCGCGTGCAGAGGAATATAAACACTGATGAGGATGAACGAGCAGAACTCGCACGGGCAGTAGAAAGGCTTACAGTTAATAAACAGTGCTTCTAGATCTGGACAGCACATCTTCTTTAAAACTGTTACATCTGTACACCACCTTTCGTTAATGTAAAAGCACGTCCCGCCACCGTGCAATTTCCACGTCAATTCTTCGTCGCGATCCGCTCTGAACAGCTGATAGCTCGGTAGGTGAATTGTGTTGTCCGGTATGTTGTTCAGCCAGGTTTCTGTGACGCACAGAGCAGCTGAATGCGAAAAATCCCTGTTTGTCTGGGAGAGCAGAATGAGTTTGTCTATTTTGTTGGGTAGAGAGTGTAGATTTGCCAGATGGATGCTAGGCAACGCAGTTCGAAACTCAAAACTCTGCCGACTACAATGTCTAACAAAACATCACATAAGTCCAAGTCTGGAAAAATATTTGGTGGTGTATGCGTCAGAATGTCCAACAGTTTGTCTCTGGTGAAACTAATTGTAGGAATATGACTGAAGACAGGACAAACTAACAAAAAAACAAAGACAACTGCAGAGCATGACACAGAGGCGGCCATCTTCGTCGACGCCAGCGTTAGCATGGTGATCTTAATATGATGGTGGTCTTCATATTGGTCCTAATATAAATTACATAATATGAATTACATGTTACGATTATAATTTTATACTGCAAAATCTAAAAGAAAACCAATCAGTAAAATGGTGTATAATGATTCTGCTTTTTCACAGAAAGTGTTTGCTTTATTTGCCCTTAAGCCCTACATTAGTTTTTAAGTTTGATGCTTGAAACTTAAATAAAAATTCCACCTTTCTACCTCAGATTGTGATGGACCTGGAATGCTTTCTTCTTGGAGTGCCACAGATTGTGATTAAAGACTTACATTTTGTGCCAAGAAGATAAGAAAATCTGTGTATGTTAACTTTTTGTAAATTACCTACAGTTCCTTTGGTAAAGGAATGCATTAAAAAAAAGGGGTGTTCCATGGATTACATACTAATAAATGCTCAGAGTGTCCCTTTGGATAAAAGCAACTGCCAAATATGAAGTATTTTATTTGATATAGGGTTCTTTTTTTTCTTAATCAAATTTTTAGTTTACGTATATACTGAATTGAGGTCATTTAGAAATGGCAATTGTATTAAATTATTTGCAGATAGAATATAAAATGTAACCCAGATGTCTACAGTGGTTTTCTAATCATGTTTGTGCCCACCATTTCTTTTCTTTTTTTTTCTTTACTTAACATTCAGTCTTGGAAATACATCACTAGACAATTAAAACCTTGACTTTATAGTGACTTTAAGGAACTTGTATAACTGAAAATGTGATATTTGGAAACATGCACCTGAACTAAACAAAATGTTTTGTGTTAAGATGCTGCATGGAATGTAAATGAGGTTTGCAGAAGTTGGGGAAGAACACAGAGACATATTTAAAGGAAATAGTCCTCAGGAGTTCATCAGGAGTTGAAAAAAAGAATTCCTTGCAAATCTCATTGGATCAGCAGAAGAAACTATAGAAGGTAACTACACATTTTTTGTTGTTGTTCCGAAGCAAACAAATCATATAGGTTAGAAATGACAAAATACACTACATAAACTCTACTTTAAATGGATTTCAGTACTTAATAGGGGTGGGAAAAAAATGTCGGTTCGGTTTGTCTCATGGTTCTGTGGTCACTTTTTAAAAAAAAATTAAAATAAAGATTAAATGCTTTTCAGAAATCCCATCCTATCAGCATACAATGCATAGCCTTCTAATCTACCTGTACAGTATTAAAAGAAAAGTTATTTTTTAAGGTGATGTATGTATTCAGTCTTTGAGTGTTAATTTAGGCTTCTGTTGTTGATAAATAGTAAAGACGACAGATAGTTAGATTTTGGCTGCTATCATTTAAAAAAATGGTTACTTTCACTTTACTTACTTTTTTATTTTCACTCAAACTTAGCCGACTGTTAAATATGGGTATTTATATTGATGATAATTGGTTAAAGTCACTCAAAAACTGCAATGTTAGTTTTACAGGAACCCAAAGTGTCAACATTACAGTGGACAACACTGCACAGTATACATTATAAGAGAGGTAGACAGACATGGACATGCTACAGGATGTGGAATGCCTGTTTGCAATCTTTTGTCTTTTCAGTGTGATGTTTATTGTGCCATTTAAGCACACAATGCCTTTCATTCAAAAATATGTATAAAAATGGATGTCGCCATGACACAACACCAATACATACTAAAAATGTACATTGAGAATGCTGAAACTGGTGCTTAATAGGTGTTTTATACAGAGGCTGAAAAAGCTTAACGCGCTGCAATTTAGAAAAGCACATGCAATTACAAAAAACAGCAGCAAATTAAAAAACGATCTTTATCAGTTTGACAGCACGTGTTCAGTGGCGGAGCCAGAGGGGTGTCCGGGGTGCTGACATCCGATTGGCCATTCCGGGTGCCACCCCAAAATTTAATTTGCTGCTGGCAGTTCCTGAAGCTGATTGACATCTCATTTGTCTAAAGACGTTATTGAATTTTGCTGGCATCGCTCAAGCAGTGTTGCCAGATTGGGCGTTTTTTTAATTCGATTGTTTTTGCATTTCGGCGGGTTTTGGATAGTTTTTGGGCTGGAATCAGTCAGCTACATCTGGCAACACCATGCTCAAGCTATTTTCAAATCAATGACAAGCCGAAGACAAGAGCATTGTTTCAAGTAATACGAATAATTATACATCATAACATAATATTTGAAATGTGTTTTATAGTTTAGTATAAGGTTTGCTTGCTTAGGAAGCTTTATTATATGCTGTGTAAATTAACGAGGCACCAACGAACATTAACCAACGAAAAGTTAACGCTATACTTAATCTGTGCTAGTATTACATGCACATTCTATGTATGTATGTAAGTTATTATTTTTAATTTACGATGCTCAAATGTTTTGCTAATATGGGGAAGTAATGTTAGGCTAGCTGTTTGTGAGTTAAATTTATTTGAAATGGCTTAGCCAGCTCATATACTTTCTTCAGATAAATGTTTTAGAATGGTTGCTGATTTTAATGTGCAGGTATGATAATAGATATTTGTAATTGGGATAAATGTGTTTCTAACTGGATCACATGTAACCAGACTGTAATATTTTTGCACAGGGTCAATTAAACATGAAAAGAAAGGGTAAGATATCAGACTTCTTTTTAAAGAAGCACAAACAGGCAGATCAGGTTCAAATAAACCCTTCCATTTGCACTGGATCCCACAGCAGCTCCATACCTGAGACTAGTCAGAGTCAGTGTGAATCTGACTCTCAGACTTCAGGTCCACCAGCACGTCAAAGCATATACTAGGCATCACGTTTCAACCAATGTTAGAATTTAAGCTGAGCTTCAGCTTCAGGATTGTTCCTCCAAAAAAGTTGAATCCTGTCATTACTTATTAACTTACAATAAAGTGAGGTGATGAGTAAATTATTATATTTTCATATTTTAAATTATATGTTGGTAATGCAATAGATTTGGGTATTCTAAACACTTTCATTGTGTGTGTGTGTGTGTGTGTGTGTGTGTGTGTGTGTGTGTGTGT
>CAIGQZ010000749.1:1341837-1354875 GCA_903798205.1 Danio tinwini
GTGTGTGTGTGTGTGTGTGTGTGTGTGTGTGTGTGTGTTTTGATAGTTGTTCATGAATAATACGTTTTGTTCTGGCCAGTTAAACTGCCTGATGTTCTTCAGCAATACCCTTCTGCTGATTCTTTCCAGCATTTTATTTCCTATTTTTGGCATTTTTGATCTCTTTCTAGGAGTGACCAGTGTTGGGGAAAGTTACTTTTGAAAGTAATCCATTACAATATGGAGTTAATACAGGTTAATACAGATTAATGAAAGTGCAAAGCAGTACGGTTGCTACTTTTTACTTTTTGTCTTGTTGGTGAAGTAAAATCCCTTTTCATTGAGACTATCCCTTTTACTTTTCTTTGATTCATTCAGAATATTAAGAAATCTTCCATTATAGAAAAGTAAGGCTCTGCCATCTTGGTTTCTGTCTGTTCTTGCATTCTCTTACTGAGTGTGGGATTCAACGTGATTAGATCACTTATACTCAGCAATTATTTTTTTATAAGGATAATTGAGGAATTTAAACAGAATTAGTGAATAAAAGTTTAAATGCTCACTGATGTTCCAGAAAAAAAAAACATGATGCATTTTGATAATAATTTACAAATCGTACTTGAAATGTTCTCAGGGAAACATATAAGTGTTTTCTGTTGCTGCTAAAGGGCAGTACTAAATAGGGAAATAATGACATTTCAATTAATAAGAAAAAAAATTACAATTCAATGTCATCCAATAGTTTTTACAATCTTTGGACAAAGGTATGCTAGCCATTCAGAAAAACAAACAAATGAAACAAAAACAAAAAAAATGCTTAGAACCAAAAGTTTTCAAACCTTTACAGGGGGCTGTTTTAATTATTTTAGTTATACGTGAGCACATTTTAAGTGAAGTATATGTATACATACATCTTACATACAAATGCACCTTACTCTTACTTTCTACTGTTGTGAAAAATATATATTTATATTTTTACAGTTTGTGCAAGGGGTCCCAAACATTTGCTTAACACTTCACTACACAATACTACATCATACTGTACATATCAGAATATCACATTTGTACTCCTGATTTATTAGAATAATACTTTATTTAAAACTAGATTTGAAGATGAAGATTACATTTGTAATGTACCACAAGTGAACACTGAATTGTGCCAATTAGCTACTATGGTTTAAACAGATGTTGTCATTAATATCACATAAAAACAGGAATTTTTATTGAAGTGTTTCTTGATTACCTATGTGTAACCATTATGCATTCTCGTGGAAAATAAAAATGGCTTTGCTGGGTAATTATTTGATAATGTAGCTCTTTCCCAAGTTTTCAGTTGCATTTTAGTTATTTCCACAATGTCCTCTTAGCTATCAATGACATTTTAGATTTAAGATTTATTGATGACTTGATATTCTACCTGATGATTCATCTCCTTGATGATTTTTTCAAATAGTCATTAAAATGTTCTTTAGTTAAAGGTGCTGTATATAAGTTTTTGACTCTTCTAAAACATAAAAGTACCATAATATGTGTGCTGATATTTAAGAAACATCCCAAGGGAACATACTTATTTAACTGAAAAACAATGCAGAAGTCAGATATTCTGCTTTGAAAATGTTTTTTCCATGCCGGAACGATGTCTTTGTTTAGGTAAAGTTAACGTGCACAATGCCAGTTTAGCCAATTATAATTCAGCATCCTGGGTTGCCTTGTTGGAAAACAGCATATTTCATTCATTCATTCAGACCACCTCCGGTGAAGAGTATCAGACATCGAAATAAGACAGATTCAGTTCCACATGAGGTTATTAATTAGCAAATTATATAAATATTACAAACATAAACATTAGGTGAACAGGTTACATTGTAACCTCATGTCCTAACATCACGCTATGTGATGAGATACGCAGTGATGAGCAATTTGGCTATTTGCACCAGATGTAACACAACAAAAATTTAAATACAGCCTTTCAGAAGCACAGAATATGCACTCACTAACAAAATTGTAAGGTTTAGAATCTATTTAATACATGATATCTCTCTTTAACATCATGCTGAAGCACTCATATGTGTTTAGTTCTAAAGTTCAATTTCAAACGGTTTATTGTATTTTCAAGATCTGAGGTGAACTATCTGCTGCTGCTTCCAGTATATGGCAATAAATGTCATGTAAAATGGCATTCAAAATCCCATTGTTAGCATTTAGCACTGAATAAAGCACATGAGGTTTACCTGAGGTAATCACTGTCATAAGTTTCTGTTGTTAAGCTGTGAGAAATAGAAGCCATTTCTAATATATCAATTTAAAGTGTTGGTTAGAACCAAAACTCCTTTTAATATGGAAAATATTCCCTCTATCGTGTGTCATTGCTTTTATTGAGAACACCGTTTAAATCACTCGCTCCTGTACTCAATCTGGCAACCCGCGCTTGCATTTGTTTTGATCCAGGAGTGCAATACATAGTTCAACCACTGGGTGTATAATACCCGGATTATGTTAATACCCGGATTATTATAGTTAAATAAAAACTAAAAGTAAAATACTGTGTTACTTGAAATTAAATAAATGTTAGCTGAAAATAAATAAACAAGAAAAAAATACATACAATAAAATTACTTTATAATATAAATATTAAATACTTTACAAAATACAACACGCACGCACACACACACACACACACACACACAAAACACTAATTAATATATATAAACATTTTTGCCCAATGATATCAAATTAGTGCATATGCTGTATTTTGTTCATAACCTCGGTTAAATTTAAGTTAATTTCTTTGCTTCTCTCTTGACATCTTTTTCTACATACTTTTATTACAATCACAAAGGAAGACAAAAAGTAAGTCATAAAACCAGTTTATCTGAGAGAGAGAGAGAGAGAGAGAGAGAGAAAGAGAGAGAGAGAGAGAGAGAGAGAGAGAGAGAGAGAGAGAGAGAGAGAGAGAGAGAGAGAGAGAGAGAGAGAGAGTATGTGGCTGCTGTTCCCTGGACACACACAGAGCCATTCTCTGTTAACAAGCCCAATTCAATTCCAGCTGTATGTTATCGACTATAAGCTCTGTTCCAGACGAGCAAATCTCATATAATGAGCCAAAATACTCAACTATAATGGCTGCAATACACCAGAGAGAGGCTAATAGATCATAGTAAGCATGGTAAACAAATATATGCACACGGCATAGGGACCTGCAGACAAAATCTTATATTATGCCTCTCAGTTTCTTCTGTCAAGACAAACATATCTACAAACAATAAATATATACATAAATATGTACATGGATTAATATACTCACCTAGAATTTGTACTTCAATGTGTCGTGGTTTCTCAATGAACTTCTCAACAAACAGAGCACCATTTCCAAATGCTGCCAGAGCCTCTGAATAAGCTCTCTGGTAGTTCTCCTCTAGTTCCTACAAAATGTAACATAATAGTAAAAAAAAGAAACATTAATAAAAACAAACAATGACCAAACTAGTCATCACTATACTAATGACCATGCATTACTACAATATATATTATATTATTAGCATTTTCTATCAGGCTCCTCTAATTAGGCTCAAAAGTTTCATTTTATATGTAATGATAAGGTTATTATCTAGTAAATAAAATAACTTTTTTTCATAAATGTCACTTTTTTAAATGTCACAAAAATTACTATGCAATTAGAAAAAAAATTTCCAAACATAAAACACATTACACCAACCACCTAAAATTTAAAATACATCTGTCAAGTAAGTGATGGTTCATTCCACTGTGGTACCAGGAAAAAAGTAGAAGGAAAATGAATAAATGAAATCTGTCAAGTAAGTGCATTAATCAATAACAATTAAACTGACATTAATTAAATCTTAAAAATCTGTTGTCATTTCTGATATTTGGGATTTAGATTTAATGCAAGTAGAGCAATGTAAACATTGTAAACTAAGCTTGGTAGATTTGGATATTGTAGTTTAAATCATTGTGAAACATCAATATCTGTGCATTGTCTAATAATATTAAAAGCTTATCAGACGTATAGGTAATATAAAGTAGGCTAATATAAATGTATAGTTTTATTCATTGTATTTATGTTTTAAAAAAATAGCTTACATTAGCAGATAAATCACAAGGTGGGCCTACTGGGCAAAAAGGGGATGCCTCTCAGACAATTTTAAAAGCTGTCATTCATTCATTCTCACCATACTCAAAGTCTTAGGTTGCATCTGAAACCGCCTTTGAATTTAAACGTACTACTCGGCCTATAGAAAAGTATGTTAAATACAGTATGAACGTAAGAAGTATGAATGGAATTCGGATGTACTACATCCGCCATTTTGTCATGGTCACGTGACCTACCTGCGTCAGTTGCGTCGATTCGCTCCCATTCATGAATTCTCTCGCAGAGCATCATGGTATAGCGCAGCGTGCATGGGATGCGCACTTCAGAATCTCGCCGGAAGTAGTAAGTCATCCAGGTACTTCTCGCATACTGATTTTCAAATTCTGAGAATTCGGACATACTACTCAGCTCGCATACTAATTTTAGCGTATTGTATAGTATGGAAGTATGCAGTTTTGGACGCAGCACTGGTTTCTTTTTCGTCTCTTGTTTATCCTCTCATAGCATCCATGTGGGATAAAAGAAAGGCATCTTAACTCTGCCTTTTAATGTATAGTAAATCATGATTTCCCATTGACTAACAGTCAGGCAGGCTCATCCAGTTCATCAAACTCCGTCTTCATTCATTCATTTTCTTGTCGGCTTAGTCCCTTTATTAATCCGGGGTCGTCACAGCGGAATGAACCGCCAACTTATCCAGCACGATTTTATGCAGCGGATGCCCTTCCAGCCACAAACCATCTCTGGGAAACATCCATACACTCATTCACACTCATACACTACGGACAATTTAGCCTACCCAATTCACATGCGGTACGTCTTTGGACTGTGGGGGAAACCGGAGCACCCGGAGAAATCCCACGCGAATGCAGGGAGAACATACAAACTCCACACAGAAACGTCAACTGACCCATCCCAGCCGAGGTTCAAACCTGCGACCCAGTGACGTTCTTGCTGTGAGGAGACAGCACTACCTACTGCGCCACTGCTCAAACTCCATCTTTTAAAATCTAAATCGGAAGCGGAATAAAACTGTCTCCTCATAAAAGCCAGCGTATCAGTGTGCTGCTACATTAAACACATATGATTCGATTCACACCTTCTGATTGGTTCTTGGGAAATGCGGCTTTTGCTGTCAAAGGCAAGTGCTGTTTAGCGGCTTTTGCATACAAACTGTTATTTCTGAATGCGCTGACGCTGCGATTTAAATGTTTTGGAGCAAATCTATTTGTTGATGGTGTTCTATGTTCCTAAAGCATTCACTCAATGTCATTAGCTTATTTTTGGCAGAAGTGGCATTTAGTTGCTTTTGCATATAAACTCCTCATATATATACAAACCACAAGTCAAAAAATCGTGGCACAGTATGGAAAATGTAAATGAAAATGTAGTGATTTTAAAATTTACTTTGACTTGTATTTCATTGCAGCCAATACATCAAACATTATGTAATGTGTTCCTCATGAATTTATTTTATTTTTTCAAATAAACACTTTTTGCAATTTTGGTTCATGGAACATATAAAAAAAAGCTGGAACAGTAAAGCATTTACCACTTTGTAATGTTGCCATTCTTAATAATAACATTTAAAAGATGTTTAAAAGGCACTTGACCATGACTGATCCTGGTTTTGGATTTGTTGTTTGTAACAGTGTGGATAATCTTTTTTTCTCTCTCTGGTCTGGAGCACACGGTGCCAATTTCTCACAAAAATACCTGAAATACTGGTTTATTTGACCACAGTACAAGTTTCCATTGTGTCATGGTCCATCCCAGATGCATCCGAGCCCAGAGAAATCAACGGCACTTCTGGACACTGTTAACATAGGGCTTCCTTTCACTTACAGATGAATGACAATTCTTGATGCAGTGCTGCCTGAGGGATCGGAAATCATGGTTGTTCAGCTTAGGCTTGCCCCCTTGTCCTTTATGCACAAAAAATCCTCTGTATTCCTTGATTTTTTTTTAATTATATTATGCTCTGTTGTAGGTGAAATATCCAAATGTCCTCCTATATTTCTTTGTGGATCGTTGTTTTTAAACATATCAATAACTTTCTCGCCTATTTGGTATGTGTTGGTAAAGTGGCCATCTTTGGCCCATCTTTGCTCCTAAAGGACTAGACCTTTTTTGGGGTGCTGCTTTTGTACCAAATCATTTATTAATTACAATCACCTGTTGACATCACCTGTTGACATCACCTGTTTTAAATGACATTATTACTAGCCCCAAACTGCTCCTGTCCCAACTTCTTTTAAAATGTGTTGCAAGAACCGGGAGAATTAATTTATTTAAATAAATAAAATAAAATAAATACATAAAAATCAAAGGAACATCTTAAATAATGCTTATTGTATTGTGTCAAATAAAATGCAAGTCAAAGTAAATTTAGTTTAATTTAATTAAGTTAATTTCACTACTTTCTTTTTTTTATTAGCATTTTCAATACTGTTTCAACTTTTTCTGATTTGGGGTTGTATGTACAGTGCATCTGGAAAACATTTCATAGAGCTTCATCTTTTCACATTTTTTTTATGTCAAGCCTTATTCCAAAATTGATACAATTCATTTATTTTGTCAGCATTATATTCACAATCCCCCATAATGACAATGTGAAAAAAGACAATGTGATATTTTGCAATTTTTGCAAATTTATTAAAAATAAAAAAAACTGAAAAATCACATGTACATAAGTATTCACAACCTTTGGAGTGAAGCTTTAAATTGAGCTCAGCTACATTCTGTTTTCACTGATCATTCTTAAAATGTGTCAGCAGCTTAATTGGAGTTCACCTGTGGTAAATTCAGTTGATTGGACATGATTTGAAAAGGCATACACCTGCCTATATTAGGTCCCAGGGTTGACAGTGCATGTCAAAGCACAAACCAAGCATGAAGACAAATAAATTGTCTGTATATCTCCAAGACAGAATTGTCTCAGGGCACAAGGCTGGGAAAGGTTACAGAAACAATTCTGCTACTCTGAAAGTTCCAATGAGCACAGTGGTCTTCATCATCCGTAAGTGGAAGATGTTTGGAACCACCAGGACTCTTCCTAGAGCTGGCCTGCTATCTAAGCTGAGTGATCGAGGGAGAAGGGCCTGGGGAGGTGATCAATAACCCAATGTTCACTCTGTCTGAGCTCCAGCATTCTTCTGTAGAGAGGGGAAAACTTTACAGAAGGACAACCATCTGTGCAGCAATCCACCAATCATGCCTGTATGGTAGAGTGGCCAAAGGGAAGCCACTACACACCTGCAATTTGCTAAATGGCATCTGAAGGACTCTCAGACCATAGAAACAAAATTCTCTGGTCTGATGAGACTAAAATTGAACTCTTTTGAGTGAATGCCAGGCGTTATGTTTGGAGAAAACCAGGACCACTCATCACCAGGCTAATACCATCCCTACAGTAAAGCATGCTGGTGACAGGATCATGCTGTGGGGATGTTTTTCAGCAGCAGGAACTGGAAGACTAGTCAAGATAGAGGGAAAGATGAATGTAGCAATGTATAGAGACATCCTGAATGAAAACCTGCTTCAGAGTGCTCATGACCTAAGACTAAGGTGACAGTTTATCTTCCAGCAGGACAATGACCCAAAGCACACCGCCAAAATATCAACATCAAATGGCATCATATTCAAAAAGACTGTAATTGATCCCAAAGGTGCATCAACAAAGTATTGAGCAAAGGCTGTGAATACTTATGTACATGTGATTTTTTCAGTTTTTTGTTTTTTTTTTAATAAATATGAAACTATTTCAAAAAATCTTTTTTTTTTCACATTGTCATTATAAGGTATTTTGTGTAGAATACTGAACAAATAAATGAGTTTAATCCATTTTGGATTAAGGCTGTAACAAAAAAAAATGTGGAAAGTAAAGCGCTATGAATACTTTTCGAATGTACTATATATATAGTTCATACTATATAAATAGGTCATTTATTGTAAATATTATTGTATATGTAATATAGTATTGTACATATATTAATTTTGTCTTACACTAAGTAGTGTAGGACAAAATGAAAGACCTACAATAAGAGCAATGTAAAGCATTTAACATTTTTTTGCAAGACCATGCTTGTCAATGTGTCTTACAAACACTGGCAATAAATACTAAACACTTTCCACCAGTGGCATTAAAAGCTGGCAATAAATACAGCAAATGAACTATGTAGAGCTAGCAATGTCACTTTGATATAGTGGTGCATTAGTGAAGTAACTGTCACATGTGCATGTTTGTATGTCAAACGGGGGACATTGAACATCTATAGCACTGTAAATTGAATTAAAGGAGTGACAAAACAAGCAGTGTCCGCAGACATAAAACAATATATACACAAGTAGAAAATGAGGCCTATTGTCCATCATGATCACCACAATTTAGTAGATTCTACCATACAGGCCAGTTATTTGAATAAGTGAAGCAGGACATTACTGAACATGATGTGGTCAAATAGAAAAGAGTGGTTTAGTGAATTCAGCATGACATGTGTGCTTTTTTATACTTTATAATACTTTCCTGATGTTGTGCCAGTTTGCATAGCCAGATATTTAACCTGCTATTATTACAGTGAGATATGATGGATTTCTGATCCCCTAGTTATTTATTTGTATAAATATTTTGGCATAAAGCTATACAGACCTCATAATTTCTGACAACCCTCATTCCACGGCCTCCTCCTCCATATGCAGCTTTAAAGATGATGGGAAAGTCATATGTTTTGGCAAATTCTTGAGCCTCTTGAAGGCATGAGATAGGAGCATCTGTTCCGGGAACAACTGGAACACCTTGACACAGACAGAGAGGATAGAGACACACGTATTAGCTATAGTATGTCAGAAGCACATTGCATAGACGTCTATTTTTTAATACATGGATACTGTATATGCACTGTCTACCATGTTTTAACCCTTGATTGTTTCATTATTTTTGCTTGTTTTGCCTCAACCATTAGCCTGTTTATATCGACCACTCTCTGGATTACCTACATGCTTCTGTCTTTCCCTGTTTGAACCTTGTCTGTCTGAAGTGCATTTGGATTCTCACCTCTGATGCCACTCAACTTATTACAATTTCTACAAAAGTTTAAAAATTATTTAAAATATTTTTTTTAAGAGTTTAAAATATTACAAAAAATATTTTGCAGTACTTTATAAATAAAAATAGTTAACTCAACCAGTTTGTTAAACTAGCAACTTACTAGTGTAAATGGCTTCATTTTTATTTTTATTTAAGAAATGTAATTGCAATATTGGTGCTAAATATAAAAATTGTGTCTGCCCTCGTTTTGCACTTTTGTTCTTGTTTTCCCTCTATTGTTTCACTGTAGACCTGTTTGTATTTTGTTAATTATTTTCCATTTGTATTTATGCATATATGCAGTCATGTGAAAACATTGCATAATATCCAGAATGCAGAGAACATAAGTGCTATTTCCTCGCAACCTTATAATGTTGACTTGTTTTGGCATTTTAAATAGTTTGAAATAATATATTGTCTGGATTGTTTTTTTACACTATGGTATTAAAACCAGGCTACGAGCACTTTTTGTGTCCTTTAATTAAGCTAATTCTATATTGTTTCCAAAGAAATTGTGTTTCAAACAAATAAAATGTTAATAAAAGTAACTGTTAAATTTCAAAGTTGAATTTTATTTATACATTCCATTTTAAGTAATATGTGTTTAACATTATACTGTTGTTGATAACAGTTAATGAAGGGTAAGCAGGTACTTATCTGTAAAGAAAAAGTACTGAAATTATAATCTCTAAGGTATTTTGATCATTACTAAGGTTGTTTCAGTTTCTCAGACACTTCAGAAAAGCAATAAAATATTTATCTGCTTTGTGTGGTGTTGAACATGAAAAGTGGGACGCAGTTGCTGTTCATCTGTTCTCTTCATAAATAAATGCATAATTTATTCAATAGCCTACTCTTCCTGTAAGCACATAATTTATAATAAAAATATAACTGAAAATTATTATTATTATTATTGTTATTATTATTATTATTATTATTATTATTATTAAATGTTTGTTATTATATTTAAATAATAATAATAAATAGGGGTGACACAGTGGTGCAGTGTATAGCACTGTCATCTCACAGCAAGGAGATCGCTAGTTCAAGCCCCGGCTGGGTCAGTTGACATTTCTGTGTGGAGTTTGCATGTCTCCCCGTGTTGGCGTGTGTTTCCTCCGGGTGCTGTGCTTTTACCACAAAAAGATGTTTGGTATAGGTGTCACGATCACTCCAGCCTCCAGTCCTCCAGCTCACAAAATGGCCACAACCAGCCCTCCAGCTCACACAATGGTAAGCGCCAGTCTGCCACTAGCTCACAAGATGGCTTCCTGTTCCGAGTCTGTTCCTGCCATAGTTCCTGTCGATGTTCCTGTTCTTGAAATGCTATCACCACCAGAGCTGTTACTGCCAGAGTTGCCACTGCCACCTCCAGAGCTGCCACCGCCACCTCCAGAGTTGCCAGATCCTCAGTCACTGCCAGATCCTCCAGAGTTTCCAGATCCTCAGTCACTGCCAGATCCTCCAGAGTTTCCAGATCCTCCAGAGATGCCAGATCCTCCAGAGTTGCAAGATCCTCCAGAGTTGCCAGATCCCCTTCCTGAGTCCCTGGAGAGGGAACCATATCCTCCTGAAATCCCCAAATGGCCAGGGGTCCCAGATATCTCTGAATCCCCCGAATGGGGGGGGGGGGCGCCAGATCCTCTTGAATCCCCCGAATGGCAGGAGCCAAAACCCCCTTGAATCCCCCGAAAATCCAGGGGTGCCAGATCCTCTCGAATTCCCCGAATAGCGGGTGCCAGACCCTCTCGAATTCCCCAAATGGCCAGGGGTGCCAGATCCTCTCGAATTCCCTGAATGGCGGGCACCAGATTCTCTTGAATTCCTCGAATGGCCAGAGGCGCCAGATCCTCTTGAATTCCCCAAATGGCAGGCGCCAGATCCTCTTGATTTCCCTGAATGGCAGGCATCAGATATGTCTGAATTCCCCGAATGGCGGGAGCCAAATCCTGTTGAATCCTCTGAATGGCCAGGGGCGCCAGATCCCTTGAGTTCCCTAAATGGCCAGGGGAGCCAGATCTAGCAGAATGGCCAGAGCTGCCTCCTGAGTCCCACGAAAGGCCAGAGCCGCCACATGAGTCCCACACATGGCTGGCAGAGCCATATGACTTCCCAGAGCCATGTGACTTCTCAGAGCCACCAAAACCATGTGACTTCCCAGAGCCACCAGAGCCGTGTGACTTCCCAGAGCCATGTGACTTCTCAGTACTCCTTGAACCCAAGCCTCCTGACCCACTGGGGTTGAATGAACAGCCAGTGCATCCTGAACCAAAACCTCCTGACACACTTGGGTTGAATCAACTGCCAGTGCCTCCTGAATCTAAGCCTCTTGACCCACTGGGGTTAAATGAACTGCCAGTGCCTCCTGAACCTAAGCCTCTTGACCCACTGGGGTTAAATGAACTGCCAGTGCCTCCTGAACCTAAGCCTCCTGACCCACTGGGGTAAAATGAACTGTCAGTACCTCCTGACCCACTGGGGTTAAATGACATGCTAGTGCCTCCTGACCCACTGGAGTAAAATGACATGCCAGTGCCTCCTGAACCAAAGCCTCCTGACTTACTGTGGTTATATGACCCGTCTATGCCTGTTAAATCAAAGCCCCCAGACATACTTCAGCTCCACGCTCAGGCCTTCTGCATCTCCATGCTCCAGGGCCTCCGCAACTCCACACTCCAGGCCTTCTGCAACTCCACGTTCCAGGTCCTCAGCAACTCCACACTCCAGGCCTTCTGCAGCTCCATGCTCCAGGTCCTCCGCAACTCCACACTCCAGGCCTTCTGCAGCTCCACGCTCCAGGTCCTCCGCAACTCCACACTCCAGGCCTTCTGCAGCTCCATGCTCTAGGTCCTCCGCAACTCCATTCTCAAGGTACACCTCCGCAGCATGGTCCTGGACCTCCATCCCTCCCCCTGTTCCGCCTCCGCTCTACCTCCCGCCTGAACTCTATTAGGAGCATCTGGAATCCGCTCCTTAAAGACGGGGCCCTGTCACAATCACCAGCGATCTAGCCTGTGCAGATTGCTGGTAAACCCATAGGACTACAAATCTGCTGGTAAATGGACTACAAACCCAGTTATAACTAGGGCCAGACGTAATCTGCAGACGTTTTTTGCTATTTCTGTGGAGAATGTTGGTAAAAGTCTGCGGATTTCTGCAGAATTATTTTGGAAGTATCATAACTAAAACCTTAATATGTGAAATATGTGTAATTTAAAAACTGAATAAATTCAGATTTACACACATTTACTCAAGTAAATAAACAGAATTGATGATGGGCTAAAAATCTGTGGAAATCTGCAGAATTCTGCGGAAAATCTGCAAAATTCTGCGCACACAGATTTTGTGTGGGCCTAGTTATGACACACCCACACACACAAACACACACTCACCTGCTCCTAGTCACCTTTGATTGCACTCTCACAGCTGATGCTGCTCAATGACTGATTGCACACACAAATATTCGGCTCACTTTGAGACACTCAAGGCTGAGTCGTGTTTACTGTAAGTGACATTACAACGCATTTCTTTTGTGTTATTTTGCCTGGTTTTGATCTTTGCCTCGTCTGTCTGTTAATCCTGTATTGCTGCCTGCCTTGTGACCATCTGCCTGCTATTACGACTACGACTCTGGATTGCCCATATACATCTGTTTGTTCCTGTTTTGACCACTGCTTACCTGACCTTGCCAATACACCTACATGTGGATCCGCACCTCTGTTGTCAGTGTCACATTCACTGGTTACAATAGGTGAATTGAATAAACTAAGTTGGCCATAGTGTATGTGTGTGAATGCAAGAGTGTATGGGTGTTTCCCAGTGCTTTGTTTATTAAGTTATATGTTTAAATACACAGACAGTA
>CAIGQZ010000749.1:1370490-1381057 GCA_903798205.1 Danio tinwini
TTATTATTATTATTATTATTATTATTATTATTATTATTATTATTATTGATATTATCTATCTGTTGTATTGTTACCCATAACGGGACATAAAAAGCCACCTTGTGCAAATGCTGTCAGGAATGAGAGGAGAAATTAGGAGAGCAAATTAGAAAAGCAAGATGAAATGTCACAATGACAGTAGATTTATGGAAGCAGGGCCATAAGGACACTTGCGCTATGGTCTGTACATCATGATAAGGCACACCTGCATGTGCACCCACACTCATTTGTAATGATCAAAAAATTATAAGTGCTGCAACGTGGGGCTGGATCGAGGACATCGAAACTGGTGCCGGTAGCCCTTAGCGGCAGCTCACTCAGAGATCAAAAAAGGGTGCCCTATTACCTGAGGTAAGCATATTTGCTTAATATTTTTTGATCTCTGTGAGAGTGGGCTCTGAGGGTGAACCAAGTACCTGAATTTGTTATTTATATGTACCTCACTAGTAAAAAGAACTCAGAAAAGTAAGTAAAAGAAATTGGAATTAATCTAATTAATAAACTAAATTGTATTAAATGATTAGTGATAAAAGTTTAATGTTTTAAAAAGATTAAAGGTATAAAAAAGAAAAAATCTACAAGGTTTTTAGAAAATTTGCATGCACTACCAAATAAATGTAGATGTGTGAATGCATGCATGGCTGTAAATAATATGCGATTGAGAAAAGGAATGCCACGCGATGAAGTGTGATGCCACGCACGAAGAAAGAGCTTTGCGTCATGCTCAACTGAGATCTTACTATAGATTCTCGCAGAAGAGCTCTGTGTGATGCTTAGCCGAGATCTAGAAAAGTAGATTCTTGCAGGCAGTGTTATAGACTAGAGAAGTGACCGCTGACCAAACCCCTTGTGTACTGAGAAAAAAAAAGGGCTGGATCACCGTGGGTCGGCCTGATGTTGATTTGTGTTGACTTATAATCTCTGTGAGATTTTAGATGGTGCAACGGATGCAGATTTATGTGTTATTTGTGAAGGCCCGGGCCAAGGGTTATGGGGAAAAGAAATAAAATAAATGGAAGGAATTCGGATCAAACCAAAGCAAGTCCCTAGAACAAAAACTCCACCAAAATATTGGATATGTAGATTGTTAGGCCATTCTGAGAATTGTATAAGTTGTGATAAAAATAAAGAAACGAAACCATTAATACCTAAAAAGGAAAAGATAACCATAGAGTAATATAAATCGCAATAAAATACATATTTTTTCTCTCTCACCTTTTCTTTGAGGGTGATTTTTGTCTTTTTTTCTTTTTCTATCCTCCCATTACCCTTTTCTCTCTTATTTTTTTCTTTTCCCCTCATTTTATTTTCACTTGAAGTTAAAAAAATAGATTTTTTAAATGAACTAAAAATAAATTAAAGAAATGGATTTTGATCGGCAAATTTTTTAAGAGTACAAATTTTTCTATAGAAGCTAGAAGAGAAAGAGCTAAGACCTTGATTGAAACTGCGTGTTCTGAAACACACTTTTGGAGAGAATCTCACTATATAGATATATTAGGAAAGAAGTGAGAATTAACTGAAAAACAGAAACAATTAATTCCTAAAGAATCTGACAGTAGAGTGGAATTTGGCTGAAGTAGAAAGGGAGTGGCAGACGGTTGACCGGAGAAAGGCCATTGACGAATGCATTAACATTAATACAGTAGAACGTTTTATAGAAGAAAGATGCAGAATTGAAGAGGGAGAGAGGAAAGCAGGTGGGAATATGCTGCTTGAATTGGATATTTTTCTGAATCCAGTAGTAGTGCCAAGCATTAAGGAAAGTAATTATGAAGGAATCAAACCATTCACTGTTCTGACAAACCCTAAACTGCAGATAAGGTGTTGTGTAAGGAGAGTGAAATGGAAGAGAAGAACATTATATAATGGAGTAGAAGGAAGGATTGGACATATTTACACTGAGAATCTAACTGTAAGATCTGACTATAGGAGTGTGGCCTCTTGGAAGGTCATGGGGTGAAAAATAACTTGTAACCAACCCTCCAACAGCAGCATTTATGATTAAACGATTTGAGCCGCATTGCATACTGTCTCAGTATTGATATTACACTATGATGCATTGCAGAAAGTTGAATTTATATTCTAATTTAGAAATTATAAGTCTTTGATGTGTATAATTACATGAACATTTCAAGGCTTTGAGGTATAAGAATGTGTATGGCTAATAAACTTCGGTATTGATTAACTTGTTGAATTTCTAGCATTAAGCCGTTAGATTCTGAAAAAGGTAAAAACATTGCATCTCAGCTATAGCTCTTTTGTAATGTTGTGCTTTTTACCTTTTTATGATAAAAGCTCCATATCTTAAATTGTAAGTTTTTATATTTTTATTTTTGTTATATGATAAAAACATTTTGTCTTAATTACAAGTCCTGCGGTATTTTTCAATGCTCGGTGTTTAATTTTAAAGTTCAAGCAAACACTTGCTTTAAACTGTTTTTTAATTAGAAAATTCATAAAACCGTTACCTTTCAGGATTAAAATTTTTTATCTCTCTCTTTTACATGAATACTTTTTTGATAATTGAGGGAGCACTCCGTTGCTTGACTTGTATTTGGTTTTAGAGCAGGCGCCTCTGTTTTCTTTCTTTAATTTACCTTTTACATTTTTAAGCAAATGCATTTTTTGGAAAGTAAATATTTTAGGCAATTTTTAAGCAAATGCATTTTTTGGAAAGTAAATATTTTAATTATTAAAATATTTTAATAATTAATAAGAATTAATAGAGAAACTAAATAAAATAAATTATAATCCAGCTGTCAAGAATGTGCATGCACTAATGAATGGATGATTTGTGACTGCTGTTGATGAAATTAGAAATAAGATATAAAATTCCTCAAAGAACTGGATGTGCAGACTGTTTAAATATTCTCCAAACTGCCACATTTGTGACCCAGACAGAGAATCTAATCATTGTTTTTATTATTATTTTTAGATACATTTACCCTGTTATGGGAGACTAAATGAGATGTTAATCCATGGCATAGATTTTAGATTTTGTATCATGCTAAGTATAGATAACTCCTGTGCAATGTGTTGGATGAAAACAAAATTGGCTGGTCAAATTTAATAACAATGATGATAATAATAATAATAAAAACTTCCATACATCCTAGTACAAATTTTGATTTTTGTTTTGTAATATAGGAAGGAACCCAAAGAGATTTACTATATGGATCCACATGGCAGAATTTGCCGAATAAAATAATAGCTCTGGGTTAATTGTACTTGAAAATAAAAAAGAGTAATAACAATAAATAAATAAATAAATTACTAGATCTAATATATATTAGGGAATATTTTCCAGGTAAATGCTATAAGAGTATAAGAATAAGAGTCATTTTTAAAAAAATCCATTATAATATATAAAAGGTGGATTCAAATGAGGAACATTGTTGAATTGATAAATATCACATTGCATATAGTAGAAAATTAAACTAATTCAAGAATTCTTTATAATTACACTAATAATATAAACATGAAAGGCCAAAATCTTAATTTTAATTACACAGGTTACACTAGGCTGATGGCCAGATGAGTTAAGAGCAGTTCCAGCATTGTGAATGTGACATTTACAGTGGGGTCTTAAGGTGTGGATGCACAGAGGAACTACATGTTGAAGCAGCTGTTTGTATTTTACTAGGGCAACTGGCCGCAGAGTTGTAGGATCAGGTTGCTATGAATCTGTAAACTTGTTTTGTGTTTTGGGGAAGATGGACATGTTTTGTGGATGAGGTCAGGAAAGTTTGTGAATTTGTGGAGGTTTTGTGAATTGACATAAGCAACGTGGAGGAAATGGTGTTGGTCAATGGGATGGAGGTTGGCTCTATGTGGAACAAAAATTATTGATTTTATTTTATTTAACATTTTTGCAATTATGATAAAAAAGCGTCATTATGTGACAGATGTGAAATTGGCATTTGTGTGGTTTTGGTAGATCAAGTGTGGTTGTTCGAAAACTTTGACAGATACATTTTTGAGTATTTTAACAGTATTGTAAAGTACAAGCCAACACAAAAAAAAATAGAAAGGATTTTACGTTTTTTACTCTTACGTCATTCTGCTACTAACGGAAAATATTTAGAATTTCTATTTACAGGTGAAGGAGACTCAAACAGTGCAAGGAAATGCAGTTGAGGCCTAGGAGAAGGCTCATGACATGGTCAGCAAATTGTCAGAGGTTCAAAGCCCATACTGTACACTAACCAACTACAGCCATTTTGCACAGAATATGAGGGATCAAGAATATACTGGTAATGATCATCCCCGGCTGGCAAAAAAAAAAAAAACCTTTAGCAATGGCTTGTAGAGAATTAATGAGAAAAGCAACACATTTAGAAAAGAATGTGAACCAGCTGATGATTTTATATTAGTAGACAATCCATTGGTAAGACTTTAACTATTTTAATAAATTTACTCATATTGGAGAGAAGTATTGAGATTGAGAAAATAAAATAAAAAAAACATTGAAAATTTGGTAATTCATGAATGCTGTATAAGTGCTGACTAAAAAATATAGTAATGAATCATTCAAAGTCTGTTATTGAGGAAACTAAGCATTAATAAATACATGAAAGATATCTACCATATAATCTGCAATATTACCATTTGATGAATATGATATATAATATTTCTTGGTATAAAATGGACATTTATCGAAGCTGCCGGGATCACATATAATTATTATTCACAGGGAAAGAGGACTTGAACTGAATGCTTAATGGAACCAACATTCATCTCAAAGCTGGTGGATGCTGTAAGAGTAGGCTCTACTGGTGGTTTAAAAGCCCGCTGCTTGCTCCAACATCAGACAGTACTCAGTAGTACCTCTGGCAACGTGGGAAACAATCATCTCAAGACCGTGATCTTTTTAGGAGATACTGTGAATGTTCTTTTATCTTTAAAGGTTTATATTTATTTCTTTTTGCATATATCTTCCTTTACACTTAAGTAAGAAACTTATATTTTTTACTACTACTGCAAGCCTGAACTCTACAAGCGCATGCTTTATATTACATTATTTACGTGCTTTATTATATAATTTGTATTGTCTGTATTGTTTGTACTAAATGTGGTTTTGTTATCCCCCGGATTGGTTGTTAGATAAGGGGGGGCAGGATCTTTTACTCCCTTCTAGTCAAATGAGGGGGGAGATGTTTGGTTCCGCCTCACCACGTGCACCCACACTGATTTGTAATGACTGCCAAAAAATTATGAGTACTCATGAACTTCAGCTGTACTTACAGTTGACAGCTCAGTGGACAGTGAACAAGATATATTGTTGAGCATTGTTTTTTGGCTGAGTCATCACATTTAAAGTAGGAAGGAAAGACCTTAACTGGACATGAGTAGGATCCATAAAAAACCCTGAGATTCTATTGGTAGTGGACACCTGAGAGATTTGAGATCCTATTAGTGGAAAAGCTGATGGAGGTGTGTAATGTGTAAATTTGGGTGGAGTGTTAAGACAAAGAAGTGTATTTAACCTGTGTGCTAGCCTATACTCATCAGACACTCGAACAACCTGTCTCTGTTGTTACTGATGCTGTAACAATAAACTGCTTTGCCTAAAGACTTCGGAGATCTCAGACTTTGTCATTTTTTGAAGACTTTGACTTAGAAACTTAGAAAATATTTTGCAGACCAGAATATTTTTTCCACAACACTAGGTGGTTCCTATGTGGTTGCTAGGCAGTTGCTAGGGTAGTCTGCATAGTTACTTGGCAAGCCTATACATGATTGATCAAATTTTAATAATTTAATAATATGCATCTAGGCCATAGGTCTCAAACTCGATTCCTGAAAGGCAGCAGCTCTGCACAGTTTTGCTCCAACCATAATCAAACACAGCTGATCCAACTAATCAAGGTGTTCAAGACTACTAGAGACTATTAAGCAGCTGTGAACTGGAGGTGGTTAGAGCTGGTTTTCACCTTTTGGGAGTTCTCAGTAACGTCATCAGATTGGTAAACTTAGAGCGAATGTACAATATATATATTAGGGCTGTCAATTGATTAAAAAAAGTTACTAATTAATCACACTTTTTTGTGTGATTAATCATGATTAATCACGAATAAAAAAAATCCTAAATACAGGCATTGGAAATATAGAAATTTAAAAATTATAATAATAAAGTATTGAATACAAACAATTGTATTCAGTGTAAAGTTGTATTGCGAGTTGAGAACATTAATTATAAAGTAGAAACAATTTAGCTTTGTCCTCCTTAACATTTCGTCACCTTGGAATTATAAGGTTCTATCAGCGTTCTGAATGATTTTGAGATATTGAGCTTCAAAGTTTTTGCATTCCATACCAAACAGTATGTGTGTAACATTTGCTTTTTTTTTTTTATAAAAGGTATTAAAATGTAAACAACTTATAAAAAAAAAAAACATCCCATAATGTAAATAAGTTGTCATTTAATAAGAATACGTCAATAACTCAATTTTGACAAAAATGTCAGACAGAACCTTATAATTCTAAGGTGACAATTTAACCAATTGCTAAGACAGACCAGTCTATTGACATTATCGGGGACAACACAGACACACACACACACACACACACACACACACACACACACACACACACAGACAGAGAGAGAGAGAGAGTGAGAGAACAGCGCACTCCCTTTAGATCATCAACACGCACGATCGAATCAAATTTGCTTAAACTAAGAGTTCTAAAGTATGGCTTTATTTCTCAATCAAGGATTCTGACACATCAACGTGATGCAGACGCTTTACAAAAGTTGCGTGTAGTGTGAAAACATGTCAAACTTAATGATACATTTGAGGGCGCTTGTAGTCAACTTAGAGAGGAATGATTAGATTAGATTAGATTCAACTTTATTGTCATCACACATGTACAAGTACAAGGAAACGAAATGCGGTTTAGGTCTAACCAGGAGTGCAATAGCAGCAAGTGCAGGATACAGGTATAAGTTATAAAGTGCAGTTATAGAAAAACTATGGTGATATTTACAAATGGATGTACTATAAACATTATATACAGGTTGTATTAGCTATGAACAGATTTACAATAGATGGATAAATGTACAGGTTGCTATTAATAATCAGAAGTGTGCAGATAGATACACATAATTACAAATGTATATGTACAGTGGGTGTGTACATAATTACAAATGTACATGTGCAGTAGGTATGTACAGTTCAAATAAATGAATCAGTGCAATGAATATGTGCAATTTTTAAATGTGCAAATGTTAAGTAGTGCAGTGATTATGAGGAGTCTGAGTTATGAGGAGAGGAGAGTGGAGTGTGTATTAGGGGGGCAAAAAGTCAGTGGGGAGCAGAGTTCAAAAGGGAGACAGCTCTGGGGAAGAAGCTGTTCTTTAGTCTGCTGGTTATTGTCCGGGGGAGCCTGAAGCGCCTGCCAGAAGGCAGGAGAGAAAACAGTCTGTGAGCAGGGTGAGAGGGATCTTTAAGAATATTGCGTGCTCGGCGCAGACAGTGTTTCCTCTGGATGTCCTCTGTAGCTGGCAGTGTGGTCCCTGTGATGCGTTGGGCAGTTTTCACCACCCGCTGCAGTGCCTTACGCTCTGCAACAGAGCAGCTTCCATACCAGACTGTGACACAGTTCGTCAGGATGCTTTCTATTGTGCAGCGGTAGAAGTTCACCAAGACGGCTGATGACAGCTGGTTCTTCTTAAGTTGCCTTAGTAAAATAGGCGCTGGTGAGCCTTCTTGACCAGGCTGGAGGTGTTGGTGGTCCAGGAAAGGTCCTTGGAGATGTGGGTCCCCAGGAACTTGAAGGATGATACAGGCTCGACGGCCATCCCATTGATGTGGATGAGATCATGTGAGCCTGTACGTCCCTTCCTGAAGTCCACAATGAGCTCCTTGGTCTTGTCTGTGTTAAGGAGCAGATTATTGTTGGTGCACCACGTGGCCAGATGCTGTATCTCCTCCCTGTAGGCAGTCTCATCATTGTTGCTGATTAGACCAATCACCCAGCGAGCTGTTCTGTATATGCTTTGAGGACGCGCCCAGGAATACCAGGAATGACTATAGAACCACTTGTATCACATGTACCAATCGGGTTTCCCCATCTACTGTTTCCTCGGCGCTCCCCTCATCATCACAGCTGTTCCTCCAACAAAAATGCAACTCTTAATGAACATTTATTATCAATTAACTATGATTATAAAACACATTACAGTGCATGTGGCATTATATATCATACATTCATGCACAGGATTAAACAGTGACAGAACCACTCTGAATGTTCTCATTTTAACTGCATATCAGAGTGAGATCAGAGTGAAATATTGTGTTGTATCTTTGTTAAAAATGATTTACTATTATGACTTATATTATTATAGTGAAATATGTAAATGAGCTGGTACATTTTTTAACGTTTATGCATCTTTTGCATTATCTATATAAATATTAAAATTACCAACAATTAAAATTGTATCTGTGGCCAGAACTATTTCAGATAAGAAATCAGCAAATGCTTTATTAAAGTCGGTATGTTGCCATGAAGGCCTATATACAGTTGCCAATATAAATTTAGATTGAAATGTATTGTTTAAATTGCACACTGAAATATACAACACAAGATCGCTGAGTAACACTAAAAATATTATGTATATTATGCCAATGCCTCCACCTTTGCCTTTAAGACGCAGCTCGTTTTATAATGATATACTTCAGGTAGACTCGTTTAGGGGCCAATTTTCTACAAAACCTATGTTCTTCAGTGGGCACCACTTTGACATCCAGCCAATGAGTGATGAGAATTGGCTGTGAAACTCGCCACCACGATAAGCGGGCAGGCGACCAGAGCATATTACAGTGTCTGCCATCGTCTTTGCAAGATTACACACCTCTTTAACATTACTTTTAGTGATCTCGGAATGACATAGCATTAGCACTGACATGGATAATTTAGAGTATACTTTTAATGATCCAGGCTCCACTGGATTCCACTTCTTTAATATTATTTCACTTATACTGTTACTGTACCCATAGATAGTGTTAATAAATATTTTATTACAAGACATAATTTGTCTATAAAATATGTTAAACATAAAATTTATTAATTTCTTAAAAATTAAAAATCTTATTGAAGTCTTTTCTTACAAATGCTGTTATGAGAGATAGATTAAAAATGTCTGCTGTGAATGTACTTGCAGTATAACTGCTTACTTTATTTTACAATGACATTGTTAGACATGTAGACAATGATTGAATTACATATAGTAGCAAAATATATTATGAATACTGTACATGCAAATATAAATATAATAGTTCTAGCAACTGTAAAAAAGATCCTACACCTCTATAGATGCCACTTGTGAATTATGGATTTTGTCAATATAGTGAGTAACTACAGTCATTACAATATACTTACTTTATTATGGGGCGAAACACCACAAAAATACACAGTGGTTCATTATACTTTTCCTTTGGCGGTTTGAAAATAGATAAAACTACTTGCCATGCTGTGTTGTACTGTATTTTCTCAACAGCAATTATTGCGTATGCAGTACTACACTCTCACACTCTTTAGTTGTTGAGTTATGAGGATGAGGATATTTCTACAAAACATAAACAGTCCTACAAACACAATATGCTTAATTGTAAGACATTATAAAATGCATAATATATAAGAAAAGTCTGCATTTTTTTTAGCTTTAAGTAATTTAAGCTTTAAGTCTGTGGCCCATATTCTTTAGAGACAGTAGTGAATGGCAATCTACCACTAATAAGGTAGTGAATTAATCACCTTAAAAACATAGTTTTAACATCATAATTTACATATGCTGTTGGTTGTTCTATTGAGAAGTTGCATAAAAAATGTTTTTAAATGATGGGAAAACTAAGATAATCTGGCAAGACAGAAGTATTTACATAGACAGTATTGATTAATTGATTATCCTTTTTCATTTGAAACATTGTTGAGGATCAAAGCATTGCTTTTTGATTCAGTGTGAGCAGAAAGAAAAAAAAAAAAAAGAATCAGTTCTGAGGTTTCAACATGAGCAAGACGTACCATACATGAGACTGACAGTTTACTAGTTATTATTTGTTTGTACTCTGTGTTGATGGTCCTTCTTTATATTGCAGGTTTTTTACTGTTAAAGGAAAACCCACGTAAAGATAAGAATACAGATAAGGAGGCCTTTCAAATACTGAAATATATGGCATAGATATATTACATATTACTACATACCTTTGTCCTACTTATGCAAAATATGTGCATAACATGTGATAAACGTTGCATCATGAGCCATGTGTGTGTTTGTAGCAATCACAATCTTTTATCAAAGGCTGCTTTAAATCAATGTTGAACCAGTGGAAAAGAGAAACAAGAATGTATTTGTTGAAACCTTTGTTTTATTGCAGCACATGTAAACATAGAGTACAATATACCAAGTGATGTCAGAGGCATGACCAAATAAAAAAGATTTGCCACATTGGACTTCAATCTTTGAAGTGTTATGGTATTTTATTTATTTATTTATTTATTTATTTATTTATTTATTTATTTATTT
>CAIGQZ010000749.1:1406156-1442275 GCA_903798205.1 Danio tinwini
CCCCCCCCCCCCCCCCCTTCTAGGAGCAACTCCTGGAACTCGACGTGGACGCCCCCGCGATCTCGGAGCTGGTCGGTCGGGCCTAGTTTGATGGAACTCCACGATGAAAGAAGGGTTGAGAATGTCCTTAGCAGATACTCATGATCTCTCATCTAGTCTGTATCCTTCCCAGTCCACCAGATATTAGAGCTGACCCCTTCTTCTTCTTGAGTCCAGCAACACATTTAAGACCCAATCCCAAATCTACCCCTTAGCCCTTCTTCTTACCTCTACCCCTGGTTTTGCGCATTCATGTGAAGGGGTAGTGGTGTCCCAAATCTCTTTAGCTTGAAGGCGTAGGGCTAAGGGGAAGGGGTATACACCTCTTGAACGAAGATTTTTCAGGACTACACTCAAAACCAAGGGGTAAGAAAATTTTTCAGAATGCACCAGCTACAGCGGCAGTTTTGCTGCACCCGGAAGGAGAGCCACAAATTAGTATTTTCTGTCAGAAAAGTCTAGTGGCTGAGAATGAGCATTTTACAGTGTCTGCTATAATGTTAATGTTGTTTTTGGTGTGTTTTCATAGATGCATATGGCCATAGTGTAAATGCGCAGTATAGTTACGATCTTATTGCCACATTAGATCGTTATGATAACATAATATATGCCTTCAGTGATTTCCTGAAGATAAATACCAAAAAACAACACAACTGTAATAACTACAGCAGTCACGATCATCTGATCTCATATGAAGCAAGACGTATGATGACATGTGCAGGTGCTGTAGTGTGTTTTGAAGCCCTTCCCCATTCACACTTGTTTTTAAGAGCCAAGGGGAAGGGGTAGGGGTACAAAAATAGAATTGGGATTGGGCCCTACCCTATACGCCAAATTTCCATCAATATCCAGTGACGGGGGTGGTTGTGGAGCCTCCTGGCCGGGGTCAGCCTCCGGGTGGACCAGTTTGAGCAGGGATACATGGAAAGAAGGAGATATACAGTAGTTAACAGGAAGCTCTAACTGGTAAGTCACTTAATTGATTTGCTTAATGATCTTGAAAGGACCCACGTACCTTGGATTGAGCTTCCTGCTGAGTAGCCATAGCTTAATGTCCCTTATAGAGAGCCAGACACCCTGTCCTGGTTGGTAGGGAGAGTGTGGATGATGTCGGCGATTGGCCTGGAACTCCTGTGTTCCCACGGCCCGCTGGAGATGGACATGAAGGTTCATACGGAATAACAGTACAGTAGCTTCACCCATGACGTCATTGCTAAAAGGAAAACCCAAGAAATTGAAGTGGTCAGAGAAGGCCAATCAGGTATTCAATCAGTTAAAAGTAATGAGTTAAAAGTAAGATTCACCAGTAAGATTCAGTCGTCACGTCTGTGAGTGTTGATTTGGATGTGAGAGCAACAAACTGGTAGGAAAGTTGCTATATTCTTTCCCTTTGGATAAACAAAGAGGGACGTTTCCCTGTTTTTCCCTTTTTTGGATTTTAGCTGTAAATGGATTATTTTTTTCCACAGCTCTCGAACTGACTCGCAGTGAACAAACGGTTCATTGAATTGAACTTGCGTGAACTGAATCGATTTGCTCATTCAAACTAAATACGAACAAAGGTTCATTTGAACCTATCAATTTACAACCTTAAGTGAACTGAATCAATTTGCCCAATCGAACTGAACTCAAACAAAGGGCTATTTGAACCGAGTCATTAACAAATCTGAATGAACTGAATCAACTGAAGTTGAACTAAGGTCTATTTGAATAGAGTCATTGACAGAGCTAAGTGAGTTGAGTGTTTTAAACTGAACAGAACTTCAAATTGTATTATTTTTTCACTGAATTCAGTATATTGTTTTGCATTTATTTAACCGTTTTATTTAATCACTTATTTTAAGAATTTTGTAAATTATGTTTTGATTTATTTATTTTCACACAAACTGACTGACAAACTTTTCCTGGTTATTATTTTATTTGTGGGGTAAAAGTATATTATCAGGGTTGAGTTTGATCTGTTCAACCTGAAAGAAAACAGAAATGTTAATAGGAGTTTTATTGATATATAGTACACAATCAATACATTAATTATAAGCAATTCATTTTTTATGTAAACATCTTCATTATTATTTTGCTCTTTTAAAACAGTTTTTTGGTTAAACACACAAAAGAGTGCTTGTGTTGATTATTCACTTATCTGCTACATTGTTATCCTCTCTCCGGTAGTCGTTCCTTGCTTCTGGTCACCGGCCCATATCAAAGTTTTTAATAGTGTGACATGCTAAAACACGTTACGCGCTACAGAATGCATGCTGAAAGCCCTTGCTGTCGACTTGAAGACCCTCCAAAACTCATAAAGGAGCACATGGGAAGTTATTTACATTTTATTTAAATATTGAATTAAAAAAACTCCTTTCATCCTTGATCTAATGGTAATTGTTTATTTTGTACTTGATCTTAGGATGCTGAACATGATGAAGCTCTAACTTTGCTGTACAACACCACCCGAGGAAACCATCTCGTTATATAGGAAAAGTCAGATACTACAGACCATTGTGATGGTGTTGGAATCATCGCATTGGAAAAACTTGGAAAATGTGGCAAATACATGTTTGTTTGTTTTTTTTTTTTGTTTTGTTTTTTATCCTTGTCATGATTTATGAATTGAACTTTAACTTCCCAAGGTACTTTTTTGAAGTATTTCAAAGTATTTTAAGGGGTTAGGTGCAAATGATCTGATTTTCACAAATTTTATTTGTAAATCAAATGATTTTTATTATGCATTTTTTTCTTTTTAGTAAAAATATGTAAAAGTTCTTGAATCAATATACAATTACTAACGAGAAACATGCCATAAGATATTAAATCTTGATTTATGACAGACAATTTAATAATGTTAGTGCATAATTTGACATAATAATTCAAGTTTCTTTTTTTACCACATAACCAGATTTTTTAGCTTGTGCTTGTTTTGTTATATAAACCTTGAATGTTATATTTTCATAAAAATAAATATCATAGGTAATTTTTCTTGTCAAGAAAGTGTATCTTGATTCAAGAATGATTCGATATTTGTAAAATACAAGACAAGAATGCTTAGTAAAAATGCAGAATTTTTTGCATAAAAAGTTATACATGGAAAAAGGGGACACTGTTCTTTTTTTTTTTAGAGTGCAATTTTTGTTGATACAAATGTGCATTATTGTTGATATGTCATGCTTCAATGACGTGAATTAACATTGTTTTGAATTAACATACAACAGGTTTTATAGAACAAATATATGACCTTATTGTTGTTCCAACAATCTGTTGTCTGTCTGTGTATGGTTATGTCACTGTGTATGATCTTCACTCCATAGGTCGCTGGTAAACATGCACTCATGGACTACAACTCCGCCATCAAATGAACTACATCTCCATACATACACTCCGCTCACACACGTTCCTCATCTCTACTGATTGCACACAATCCACCAGAGGATTGTCAAAGACTGATTATACACCCTATTTAAACACCACATACACTCACTCCAGTGCCGAGTCTTGTCTACTGTTAGTGACACTACAACGTGTTTCTTTTGTCTTGTTTTGCCATGGTTTTACCCTAGCCTTGTATATTTAATTATCCCTGTCTGCCGCCTGCCTACTGACCTCTCGCCTGTTATTGTGACTATGATTCTGGATTGCCCGTATACATCTGTTTGTACCTGTGTTGACCATTGGTCTTCTGACATCCTCAATAAACCTGCATGTGGATCTGAACCTCTGTTGTCAGCGTCAAATGCCGGGTAACAGGTTAACTTAGAGTTGTGAGTACAACTTGAGAAATTTAGGGTAATCAGTTTCCACACATTTTTCTAGTCACGTGAACTAGCAAATATGTTAACTGAACTGTTTTATTGGAATTATTCGTATTAAGCCTAACTTAGACCTTTAAGTCAGCGAAACTTGTCATAGTAAGTTGACTGTACTCAATTTTTTTATAGTTATAGTTGCTTAACCAACTCAGAAATTATGTATTATTTTACTAAATTCTAAGGTAATCAATAAGTAAACTCAACTCATTACTTTTTACAGTGTGTTTTTAGAAACGCATCAGTAAAATGCACTAAAACAAAACACACAGGCATGAAACATATATCTATAGAAAGCTTGAAGTGTCTACTTTTAAATGCAGTGAGTGCATGTTAAAAAGAAGCATTGTTTGATAAAATGTCTAGTTATGTCTAGTTTTTCAGTCTGAGTTCATTAATTTTAAAGCGACCACACCCATGAGTCTATGCGACTTGAATACATGAGAGAGATATACCTGCATAAAGCTTGGAAGGTGAATTTTCCAACTCATTTTGAAAATAAATGTCTCGCTAAGTAATCCATAGAATTCTCCCGGTAGAGCGTGCATCACGTTGGCTCTTTCCGTATCCGCCTTTTTAAAAAACGATTACGAAAGTTGCCCACACATTTTTTTGCTTCTCTTTATTTCTCCTTTTTTAAAATTTGAATTTAATATTTTTCTATAGCATATAAATTTGGCTGTACTAGTGTTTGGACCGTTATCGTAAGTTATTTTGTTAGATAATCTTCAGATTTGGCTTCAGTACTGACTTATTTAATCTATATGCACAAATATAATATTGTATACCTTACTATTAAAAATACTAATTTAAAAAAGAGATTTGTGAGCGGTGTTCTTATATATGCTGAGCACTGTCTAGCTTTTGCAGATGGACATTGCTTTACATAGCCCTTGATAGGTGAGTGGGGCAGTGTCTTTTGTCTCTCAAGGTGTGAATTATTCATGACCATTGTGACTCAAGCATACAGCTGAGATGACTCAAAACAAACTTAACAAGTTGTAATTCATTGTAATGTATTTTTTTAAATGAGAGAACAGAATAATGTTCATATAATTGGGAAGTAAATATTCTAGCCTAAAAGACTGGTTACTCAAAAGTCAGGCACATTCAGTGTGTTTTTTGGACCTTATTTCAGCTACTTTTTTTCTGCTCCAAAACTTACTAACCATGCATAAAATGATTTTTTTTTTCAAAAAAAAAAATGCAATCATGTACATCGATATTTCTTGTATATTATTGTAGCACAGTTTATGCTGAATACAAAAAAAATACATGTTGGCCAATACTGTGTAATAAGTAGCTGAAATAAGCACAAATGTCAGAGCATGTCATCTCATGGGCCCCAAATTCACCTCAGACCCCTGAGGGTTAAGCATTAAGTCAACATTACAAGACAGCTCTTTATAAGTACAGGGATATAATAATGGCATTGTCATTTATAAGGGGTTTAAAAAGCATACATATGTCTCACTAGATTAGTGATTAGTGATCAACAGGTGATTGTAATTAGGATCTGGTACAAAAGCAGCATCCAAAAAGGTCTAGTTCTTTAGGTTCTCCAGACAGAGATTCAAGTATGTCAGTCATGTGTGGAAGAGGGTAGGCGTTACTTTCTGTTATATGATTAACTTTCCTGTAATTAACACAGAATCAAATTTTTCCATCTTTCTTTTGAACTAGGACAATGGGGGATGCCCAAGGTAAGACGGCTCCACAATGCCTTCCTTCAACAACTCTTCCAACTGCTCTTTCACAACAGTTTGCTTCGATGGAGTAAGACGATAAGGCTGCTGCTTGATGGGCACAGGATGAGTGATGTAAAGTTGATGCTGAAGAACAATGGTACGTCCAACACGGAGAGTACACACAATAGCGTAGGTTTCCAAGAGTTGACAAAGTCTTTGTTTTCCCTCAAGAGGTAAATGATCGCTATTTACAGCAATATCTATAAGGTCTTGATCCTTAAGATCATCATGTGGACTTGAAAGCAATGGCATTTGAGGTGGAGGAATTGAACTAAGAAGGCAGAGGTTCTGTTGGACATCTTAATGACTGGGCCTCCTTTTTAGATGGGGCGACTGGTGTGGAACACTTGCATGGCCTGGCTGAAAAATATGCTCTTCATCAGGGGTCATCTTGAATGAAAACTTCCTGTCTGTCACATTAATTTGTAACCCACTGGAAAAGATGAAATCCAATCCTAAGATCACAGAGTATGGAAGGACCAGAGAAGGGAGAACTGCAACTCGTACTGAGAAAGACTTATGATGAGGAATAATTGACAAAGTTACCCATCCTAATAGGACTTCAGTTTCACCATTGGCAAGATATAATGGCCCAAGGTTTCATGGCTGCAAAATTGGTTGTGGGACAAGTTCTGTCCATAGATTTTCGTTAAGCAAGGTGTAACTTGCTCCTGTATCAAGGATTGCTTTCCCTACCCAGGAAGCAATAGTAATGGGGACTACTAATTGCTGAGGAATTGCAATTGGTGTCTTTTTGATAAAGCTGCTGTCTTCTGATATTAAACATGTCTCAGGTGTAAATCCTATAGACACAGTGTTTCCAGAAGGTGTAGTTGGGTGATGAGGTGGACCACTAGACTTCAATGGTTGGCTGAACCGCTTGGCATTATTGGGTCTATGCTAATTACTGGGTTGGTTAAAAGGGGCAGAAACAAAATGAGGACAATTTCCAGGCGAATAATATCCCTACAACTGGCACCCGAACAGGAACTGTTAAATACTTGAGAGACTTGAACAATTAGAAGGACAGAATCTTTTAGAAAAAAAAAAAAAGAACAAAAAAAAACTGTTGGGTGGAAATGTGTACTGTGCTCAGATGAATCAGTATTTTAGGTATTTTTGGGGAAATTGATGTTGTGTGCTCCAGACGAAAGAACAAAAGGACCATCCAGACTGTTATCAACAACTAGTTCAAAAGCCAGGGTGTGTCATGTTATGAGGTTGTGTCAGTGCACTGATTTGGAATTGAATTAAATATATATACATTTTTTGAGTCAATCTTTAAACTTGAAACAATCTTTAATGTCTTTAAACAATCTAGACGTTAAACAAGAAAATACAAGTTTTTAAATCTTAAAAAAAAAGATTCCAAATTCTATATTTTATTTCAGGTACACATTTTGTTAGCTTCTCAAATCATATAGTACTGCGTACACCTTATAAAAAATATACTAAAATGAAGTCATAATATACCTTTGCAGGGGGGTAGATTTAGGGTGGACGGAGGGGACGCATCCAACAAATATCCACCGACCATTGAAATGTCCCCATCAATAATTTAATCCACTTAAAATGTAACTGGTATATAACTGGTTGATAATGGGATGATGTAAATCCTGACGCATGCTCGAGTGACGTCATTATCACTTTTACGATCCCTTGCTGTGTGTGTTTGGAGCTTTTTCGCGTAGATTCGCAATTTACATCTTTGATCATAAAATACATTCATATTTACTGCTATTTGTCTCTCCTACTTAGGGTGAACAAACCATAATACATTTATACAAACAAATCTACTTTAAAACGTTCTGTCCCTTGAGCATCTGCTTGTTGTTTGTAGCTTTAGTCTGCTAGCACCGCTAGCCAGGTAAAGCTACCGACTTCTTTCATTCACACATTATCTCAATTACTGTCTTTGCTCTTCACCCTGTTCAATGTCACTTGTCTGTCTGTCCTTAAGTGCAAGAGAAGCATCGTTGGAGGCATTGGAGCTGGAGCTGGAGGCAGTCTAGAACCAGATCCGTGATCTAGAGATGAAGCGAGCGCAGCTCCAGGAACAACGGGCCTTGCTCAGTGTGCCCCGCACTGTGGCTCGCTCATTTGAGGTAAGTGTGTAACACTCCATCCACCTCAACCCCGCGTGTTTCTCTATCCAGGCCCAGCGCACCGAGGGCACGGTTCGTCCAGGGGTTGTTTACTGCGGCACCTGCCTGCCACGGCCCCTGGATGCAGCCGCATAAGGTGAATACCAGGTCTCAGGGCAAAACGTCTCCTCCTCTTGTGTTCGAGCTCTCCACGGAGAACCACTTCGCCCCTCTCTGGGAGACGGGTCGCGATGTGGCTATCATCGGCAACTCCATCTTTCACCATGTCCGTGCCACTAAAGGTAACGCACTCACTGCTTTCCCGGTACTTGTGTTAAGGATGTTTCTGCCTAATTACCCACTATCCTGCGCACTGGTGAGAGCATGGGAGCCATTGTCCTCCACAAGGGGATGAACGACACCGGGCTGCGGCGGATGGAGATCCTGAAGAGGCACTTCAGGAGCCTGATCGAGACGGTTTGACACACCTCGTTTGCCACACAGATCATCGTTTCTGGACCGATTCCAACCTACCGCCGAGGAAATGAAAGGTTCAGTAGACTTGTTTGCTCTGAATGAATGACTTAACATGGTGTAAAAAACAGAAGTTGCTCTTTGCCAATAAATAGAATCTTTTCTGTGAGCGTCCTAGGCTTTTCCGTGCTGACGGGCTGCACCCCAGTCGATCTGGAGCTGAACTCCTGTTGGACAAACAACTCCAGGATGCTTCCTTCTGTCTGACTAATAAGTCAAAATTCACATTTTAGCCATATAGACTCATCCCACTTAAATCACAGTAATCCATATCTGGGTCTGGGACTATGTATGTTCCTCGTATTATTAGATTAAGAATACATGTACTGTGTGCTCTAAAAAAAATCTAAGAAACAAATCAGAAAAACTGCAAAAAAGTGAAAATACAAATTTCTTAAAGCCTGGTCTCCTAAACATCAGGTCACTAGCACCTAAAGCACTTATCATAAATTAAGTAATAACAGATAACTATCTTAATGCACTGAAACCTGGCTAAAACAGAATGACTATATTAGTTTAAATAAAGCAACTCCTCCAGGATTCTTATATAAGCATGAAGCTCGTCAAACTGGTCATGGTGGGGGAGTTGCATCAATCTTTAGTGATATTCTTGATGTTCACCAGAGAAACAGACTTATGTTTAACTCCTTTCAAAGTATTGGCGCTTAATGTTATGCTTCCGGATATTATGAAAAAAAACAATGCTATCACTCGTAATCACCATATATAGACCCCCAGGACCCTATGTCAATTTTTCTAAAATAGTTTTCTGATTTTATTTCTAACTTACTAGTTAAAACTGATAAAATACTAATTATAGGATTTTTAACATCCACATAGATGACGCTAATGATACATTAGGGCTGGCGTTTATAGATTTACTACATTTACTTAGGATAAAGCAAAACATTGTTGGTCCAACCCATCGCTTAAAGCATACATTAAATTTAATTTTGTCTCATAAAGTTGAGGTCATTGATGTAGACATTGTACCACAAAGTGATGATATAACAGCCCACTACCTCTTACTTTATAAGCTGTTTTTACCTGAAATTAGCAGACCCCCACAGATATACCGCCCTGGTAGAACTATCGTTCCATCCACTAATGATGAATTCATAAATTACTTACCCGATCTTTCTCTATTTCGAAAATCACCCACAAACGCAAATAACCTTGGTATAGTAACCAGCAGTATGGATGATATATTTACTAGCACACTAAATACTGTGGCACTCATCAAATTAAAAAAAGGCTAGAGAGAATAAAGTTACACTATGGTAAAAATAGTCATACTCACTCGCTCAAAACAGCAACCTGTGCCTGGAACATAAGTGGAAAAAAATTAATTAGAGGTCTTTAGAATTGCGTACAAAGACAGTATGTCCAGCTATAGTAGGACTCTAAAATCTGCCAAAGCTGAGCACCTTCGCAAACTGATATATAATAATCATAACAATCCTAGACTTTTATTTAACACCATTACTAAATTAACAAATAATTGGTCATCTTTGGAACAAAATGTCCCACCGCAAATTAGTAGTGATGACTTCATTAATTTTTTCAGTGATAAAACAAAAGGCTTCAGACAGAAAATATAATATGCTAAACTTTCTGCACCGCCTTATACTTTAGATTCTTTAAACATTCCACTGAATCTAAATAATTTACATTGCTTCAAAATCAGAGCTAGAAGAAGAGCTAGATAAAATTATAAATGGTTCTAAACAAACTACATGTATGTTGGACTTAATTCCAACAAAATTACTGAAATAAATGCTACCGTTATTAGGAGAACCTCTTCTTAACCTCATTAAATCTTCTCTATCTTTAGGCCATGTTCCAAATCCTTACAAGCTAGCTGTTATTAAACCTATTATTAAACCACAACTGGACCCCAGCAATCTAGCTTATTATAGGCCTATTTCAAATCTTCCATTTATGTCTAAAATACAAGAAAAAGTAGATTCTGACCAATTGTGCTCTTTTTTGCAGATGAACAATGTTTTTGAGGCATTTCAATCAGGTTTCAGGCCTCATCACAGTACAGAAACAATATTAGTGAAAATAACCAACGATTTACTCTTAGCTGCTGACCAAGGGTGCATCTCGTTGCTAGTATTACTGGATCTTAGTGCGGCATTTGATACCATTGACCACATTATCCTCATAGACCGCTTAAATTCTACAGTTGTCCAGGGACAGCCTCTACAAAGGTTCAAGTCATACTTAGCTGACCCCATACTTGGTAAAGTATAGGGTGCCTCCAGGATAAGTTTTAGGCCCTTTGCTGTTTACAATCTACATGCTACCCCTGGGAGACATTATTAGAAGACATGGGATCAGCTTTCATTGTTATGCAGATGATATTTAATTAAATATTTAAACTAAACCTGATGAGACGTCTGAACTGTCTAAGCTAACTGAATGTATTAAAGATGTTAAAGACTGGATGACCAACAATTTTCTTCTCTTAAATTCAGACAAAACAGAACTATTACTTATTGGGCCTAAATCCTGTACACAGCAGATCTCACAACTCAACTTATAATTAGAGGGATACAAAGTTAGCATTAGCTCTAATATAAAAGATATGGGTGTTATATATAACTTTTGAAAATCATATCCCATTTCACAAAAACTGCTTTCTTTCATCTAAAAAAGTTACAAAGTATGCTATCCATCTCAGATGCAGAAGTTCATGCTTTTATCATTTTTAAGCTGGATTACTGTAATGCTCTGTTCGCTGGTTGCCCAGCATCCTCTATTAACAAATTTAAGCTAGTACAAAATGCAGCTGCCAGAGTTTTTACCAGGTCTAGAAAATGTGATCATATCACCCCAATTTTATTCTCTTTACACTGGCTGCCTGTTAAGTTTCGTATTGATTTGAAAATATTACATCTTACCTATAAAGCTTTAAATGATCTAGCTCCTGTTTATCTAACCAACCTTCTGTCTCCCTACAATTCAACCTGCTCTTTAAAATCTCAAAACTAGAAACAAGACTTTTGGAAGTACCTAGAATAGCAAAGTTGAGTAAAGGACGTCGAGCCTTCTCATTTATGGCTCCTAAACTCTGGAATAGCCTTCCTGATAATGTCAGAGGCTCAGACACACTCTCACAGCTCAAAACTAGATTAAAGACCTATCTTTTTAAGTAAAGCATACACTCAATGCATCACATAGCGGTATGATGCATGAATGTGCTCCACGCATCTCGTTTATATACACTATGAACAGCAGCTATGCTAATTATTCTCTTTGCTCTCTTTTTCCACCTGGGGATACTCATTCCGAGGCCCCCAGAGATTATGCAGTGCCACTGATGCAATCCAAAGCCTGTGAAGAGATGATCCCAAGGTTCCAAAATCCCAGACAAGGCCGCTGTTGCCACTGGCTTGCATGGTTAGGGACTTGTAGAGCTGCTCATTGATGGATTACTCTTCAGTGTTTAGACTCTCAGCAGTGAATATTAAACCACACTGACCTGAACTTAGCTGAACTGAACCTTGTCTACCAGCATGACAGGTGGTGCCCTTTTCTGGATTCATGTTGAAGAAGCACCTAAAACAAATGCACAATAAAATATTTTTTGCTCAGATATGAAAATAGAGTAAAGTGATAGTTACCCTGAAAGTGATAGTGATAGTTACCCTAAAAAAAGTGTCATAATTTACTCTTTATCCTTTAGTTGTTTAAAACCTAGAATTGACATTCCTTCATTTTCTCCTCCTACTCCTTTTATTAATCTGGGGTCGCCACAGCGGAATGAACACACAGAAACGCCAACTGACCCGAACCAGCAACCTTCTAGCTATGAGGCGATCGTGGTACCCACTGCGCCATCATGCAGCCCTTTTATTGAACATAAAGAGAACATTTTGAAAAATGTGGCTAACAAATAAATACAGGAGCTCACTGATTTCTATAATATCGGGGAGTAGTATGGAGTTCAATGGTGGCTGTAAATAATTTAGTTACATTTCTCTCCAATTTACCCAATATGTCAAAGAAATTCATTCATTTATTTTCTTTTCGGCTTGGGCCACATTATACATCATAACCTTTTCATGGCAGAAGAGAAGCGTAGGAGAGGAAAAAGTTAATTTATCAGCCCAAACATATTCTCGTTGCATCATAACGTTCTGATTGAACCATTCTTGTCACATAGGCTTATTTGACTGGCTTTGGTTTCTTTCTGGACTTTGAACATGTAAGAACCATTGCTGTGTAAGGGACGAAAAGACTGCTCTTGGACTAAATCCAAAATATCTGACCGAAGGTCTTTAGAAGGTTTTGGAACCACATGTAATTAATTACAGAATATAAATTTCTGGGTGATCCATTCTTTTAATTCATTTTGCTAATATAAATTATTAGCATTGTGGTATAGTTAATGCTGTTCTGTTGTCAACTATTGTAACAGGGTAACAGGACAAGTGGTTTGCTTGAAACACTGACTGGCCCACATTTTAAAAAATGGTCCGGCCCTTCTGGTATTTGACAGAATTGCCTGATGGCCAGTCCGGCCCTGCTCATGAGGTCCTTGCTGTGTACAACCTCTGGCTGACATAAGAAACGGAGTTAAAATAAAATATATTGTCATAAACAAAACAAAATTGTTTAACTTAAGACATATATTTCAAAAACATGTAATTAATGCTACATTTAGTGAAAAACCAACAGCTGTGCCTCACAAGTGGCTCACAGGTTCAACACAACACATAACCATATTGAAGCAACCAAAGTTACAAAGTGTAAACCTTTTTAGTGTGAAATAGTGTTGTCAGACTTGCAAAAAGTCCCCAGAATTCAAACGGTTGTGCTATCATGATTCATGATCAGCAGTTGCTGGGTGGTGGGCACGCTAAATTGGCACTAGTTGAAAGATTAAATGACGTTGACAGTTAACGTTCGCTGCTGTTCAACCATTTTAAATTATGGCATTACCGTGCGATCTTAATGGTTTTAAAATAAGCTTTGAAAATATTTAAAGAAGATACACTTTAAAATACGCCGTCAGAATACACCACATTAGCAGCACAAGAGTCTCTTTTCAAGCACTTTCTAAATTAGCAAGTTATCATATGCTAAATGCAAGAAAACAGGTACACTTTGTGTCAGATGCACATATTGATCTTTCTTTCCCCTCAGTTTTCAAGCTACCCTGTGAAAATACTTTTAAAAAGATATTTGAGTACTCACCTTTTGCATTGCATACAAGTTGCGCTTTGCAGTATCGTTTCTCTAGTCCAAGAAGCTCGAAGACCATGAGAACAAAACCCGTCTTGCAGGTGTAGGGGATCAACCTACGTTATAAGATCGATCAGGGATTTATTAGCTCATATCAATGAATCGAATACTGAAGATTTGAATCATTAATTCGACTCAATTGAGTCAGATTGAATCAGATTAAAACCTTTAAAAGATTCACACTTTACCAATTTTGTTTATATTATTTTCGTGGCCAACAATAATAACATAACAGAGAATTGGGTTAACTTTTAGCAAGGTAACAAAATCTACAGCTCAAGGCAATGACATAGAAGCACATTGTCACGATCACCAGCGATCTTCTCCCCATAGATCGCTGGTTTACCTGCACATTCACTATTGGACAACATTTCCGCCATATTATGGACTACACATCCATTCATGCACTCCTCTTACACGCACATGTTCCGCATCCCATCTGATTACACAACCACAACCGGACGCTTGTCAAAGACTGATTACACACACAGTACATAAGCAGCACACACACTTACTTCTGGGCCTAGTCTTGTTGACTTTCCATAGTAACAATTCGAAGCGTTTTCCTGACTTGTCCTTGCCGTGTATTGACCCTAGCCTAGATTATCTGTTTCTCCCTGTCTGCCGCCATCCTTGTGACCATCTGCCTGCTGTACTGACTAAGATTCTGTATTTCCCTAACACATCTGTTTGCTCCCGTATTGATCTGTGCTTGTCTGACCATCCCTGTAATTAAAGCCTGCATGTGGATCCGCATCCTGTTGTCAGCGTCTTACCCCACGATTACAGAAGACTCGACCACAACATGGATCCAGCAGGAATTAAGATCATGCGACTCAGTCAAGAAGCCAAATCAATCGAAGAATATGTGGAGGAATTTATTCAGGTAGCCCATTTAACATCTTTGGACAAATCATGCCTTATGATTTTCTTCCGAGGAGGACTCTCTGAGCCCCATTACTCATACATGCCATTTCCTGAACCCCAGTGGACACTAGAATCTTACATTGATCTGGTACTAAGAATCAGTAGATCCTTCTTCACCGTGGGCGAGGTGGAGGACACCCCTAAATATTTTTGGGGGGGGGGGTTGTGTACAGGAAGACCCGCTGACAAGGGGGTTTGCTGGACCAAGCAACACAAACAACGTACCTGACAAGAAGCCGCTGTCAGAGCCAAGGCCAGCACTGCCAGTGTCGATCCCGCTGCCAGAGCAGCCAGTCCCAGAGCCCGCTCTGCCGCCAGTCCCAGAGCAGCCAGTTCCAGAGCCCGCTCGGCCGCCAGTCCCAGAGCAGCCAGTTCCAGAGTCCCGCGAGAGGCCTGAGTCCAGCGAGAGGCCCGAGCCACCGTCTGAGTCCCGCGAGAGGCCCGAGCCGCCGCCTGAGTCCCACGAGAGGCCCGAGCCGCCACCTGAGTCCCGCGAGTGGCCCGAGCCACCGCCTAAGTCCCGCAAGAGGCCCGAGCCGCCGCCTGAGTCTCGTGAGAGGCCTGAGCCGCCGCCTGAGTCTTGTGAGAGGCCCGAGCCGCCGCCTGAGTCCCGCGAGAGGCCAGAGTCTCCGACTGAATCCCACGAAAAGCTGCCAGTGCCACAGATCCTCCTAAAGCTACCAAAGCCGTGTGAACCACTGCAGCTTCATGATCCAGGGCCTCCGCAGCTCCACTCTCCAGGCTGTCCGCAGCCTCATGCTTCAGGTACGCCTTCGCTGCATGGTCCTGGCACTCCATCCCTCCCCCTGTTCCGCCTCCGCTCCACCACCCGCCTAAACTATGGTAGGAGTGTCTGGAAGTCACTCCTTAGTGGGGGGGGCTCTGTCACGATCACCAGCGATCTTCTCCCCATAGATCGCTAGTTTACCTGCACATTCACTATTGGACTATATTTCCGCCATATTATGGACTACACATCCATTCATGCACTCCGCTTACACGCACATGTTCTGCATCCCATCTGATTACACACCCACCACCGGATGCTTGTCAAAGACTGATTACACACACAGTACATAAGCAGCACACACAGTCACTTCTGGGCCAAGTCTTGTTGTCTTTCCATAGTAACAATTTGAAGCGTTTTCCTGACTTTTCCTTGCCGTGTATTGACCCTAGCCTAGATTATCTGTTTCTCCCTGTCTGCCACCATCCTTGTGACCATCTGCCTGCTGTACTGACTACGATTCTGGATTTCCCTAACACATCTGTTTGCTCCTGTATTGATCTGTGCTAGTCTGACCATCCTTGTAAATAAAGCCTGCATGTGGATCCGCATCTTGTTGTCAGCTTCTTACCCCACGATTACACACATAAACAAGAACACAGTTCTTACAAAATGAGAACAAAGATTTATTGAGCTACACTACGATACATGAAACTAACTACGTAATAAGCAAACAACAAACAAACGTGCACACACATTCACACAGAGGCAGTTCAGAGGATGCAAAATGAGTAGACAACCATCCCAAATTAATTATCATACTTCTTACTAGATCTTAGAATAACACCTGAGAAACCACAAAAGCAGAGATTTGGCTTATATTTAACTGCTTTAAGATCAATATGCACCAGATCAGCAAGAGACAACATTTGTTTGTTACTTGCGCATTTGCTGAAGTCGAGTTTCCTGCCGGGCTGACCTGGGGAAAGCACGGTGCTCCTGATTGGGTGGTGACTCGCTTCTGACGTCTTTGGGATTCCCTCGCTCGTGAGTGGAGGTTGTCTTCTGAGTTGCTGGGGTAACGGACTGCTGAGAGTCCGTTTGCAGAAGTTCTTGTGGTTTTGGCAGTCCCGAAACCTAAGAGGTTTGCATGGAGAGTTTGTGGTGACTCAATCGCGTGGCGGCGCGGTGTCCGTGAGCGAACTAATGCAAAAAGCAATGTTTTACGGCTGCAGTGAGCCAACTAATGCAAAAAGCCACGTTTTTACGGCTGCAGTGAGTTTTTAAGTGACCTGATCTGATCCAACCCCATGGCACTGTCTTCCAATGAGCAGTTGCCAAGAAAGGCGGGGCCATGCCCCGTACCAGCGTAGTGAGGGTCAAACATTAACAGACTGCATGTTGATTTCACGTGGTTAAATCTCTTCTAAGATTGTAACCATCTTACATCAAATGTTACAAGACAAATACTGTTTACTAGTTTTTCATCTACACCAACGTATTGCAAATGTAAATAGGTTTTGTTTAGTACTAAACATCAAACATCTCAGACACCTATAGATCATTTTAGTCTGCTATAAGGGTTAAGACAACACATTTATCAACCTGGTTGGTTGGAATAAACACAGCAGATGAAGAAACCTATGGCACATTATTCAAAAATGTATCTGTCTTAGTTCTAACATTTTAAGAGATTGTCTTTCATTCATATGCATTACTTGCCAGAGATGTCTTTGTCTCTTGTGGTGGAAATTCATTTTATTCATCTTATATTTATTTTATATATTCATTTATATACATTATGAAGGTCTTTTCTTTTATTCTTCCATGGATATACTGTTAAAGTAGACCAAGTGTGAATACTTAAACATCTGTTTATCACCAGATAAGATCTGGATAAGTACATGGTGATTTAACTAACTACATGTTCGGATGGAATATAGATGGTTAAAAATGAAGTTGAGTGCTGATGTAACTGTATGTCATCCTGTATGTCACTGATGACCTTGTGGGCATTACAAACTAGATAAAAAGAGAACGCACTATGTTTCGGCGTCTCACTCTCTGCAGAAACCTGCGTTGCTGTATGATTGTCTGACCTTCTTTGCAAAAAATAAAACCTGCGGACGGTGATTGATCATCCTGGGACTTTGTCACAGCCCTGCCCCAAGCGTTGAGGGTAGAGGGGCCGACCGCTGGGCCCAGGGAGGAAGCCCACTGACATCTGGGAAAAAAGGAACTCAAGTGGCATCTGAACTCTCTGGTAAGAGACAAATTCTTTGTTTATTACTAAAAGAAAACTGAAGAATTTTGGGCATTTAATTGGGCAGTTAAAAGGTTTTCACTGTGACTTGGGTCATCACCATACTGGTAGATCTTTCTCTGTGGGATAGCAGTGTAATTAGAACAAGTGAGATCTGACATCAGGCGAGGATCAAGACCTTTTCACAAGTGAGATCTGGCGCTTGGCTGAGATCAAGACCTTATAAGTGAGATCTGGCGCCTGACTAAGATCAAGACCTTTTTAATATGTTTGGCTAGCTAAACTGCGATTTACTACCGGGAGGGGGTTGAAATCAGGGGCCGTGCGATTTACTTCAAGAAAGAGGTTGAAATCAAGGGCTGTGCGATTTACTTTCAGAAGGAGGTTGAAATCATGGGCCATGCGATTTACTTCTAGAAGGAGGTTGAAATTGAGGGGGCACGCAATTAGAGCTGGATAGCTTAACTTTTCGATTTTAGGTGAAAAGTCTAAATCTGTTGGCGATGTCCAACAGATTAATAGGTACCGAAAAAGTCCACAGAGGGGGTGTGGTCACCAGTATGGGGAAGTCCCAAAGTAAAGAGAGAAAATATGATACACCGGTGTTTTGGAATATGGGAAAAATTTATGAAAAAAATATATATATAAAAAAAAGGCATGCGAGATATAGGAAAACTAATAAAGTATCACAAGTTTCTAAGGGAGGGAACGTTGAGTGTTACTAAGTTAAACATAGTGAAGGAATTGATTGAGAAGGCAGAAGGAAAAGTTGTGTTTTTGTGAAAGGCATGTGTGCCTGTTGTGTGGCGACACTGTTGACTGTTGGCTCAGGGAGGCAGATAAGAGACAGAGAAAAAGGCTGCAAAGGCAGCTGCTATGTAGGAAAAAAATAAGGAAGATGAAGTGAAGGAAAAAGCTAACGAAAAGTGTAAAAATGTGAATGAAAGATTAATAAGCCCCACTAATCCTTTCTATACATCTGTTTCCATACATGTACCGCTTTAACATCACTATCCCGTGGCTGAGCTGCGAACCCGGAAAATAGACCCAGACTAAACTGCTACTGTCCCAGAAGACCTCCGACCGCACCAACGAAATCCCCACCTCAAGGGAGTGAAGGACATCGGTTTGAACTAGAGAAATGGACGGTTGACAGACATTCTGCTGTGTGCTCAACATGTTGAAGACAAGCTGACAGCGAAGCAAAAGCAAGGCAAGAAAAAAAAGCAGAAAGGAAGCTGGACATGGCTCTGGTACAAGCGGCCAACCAAAGATCCTACCAAGACCTGACAACCAAAGATATTGCAAGTTCAAAGGTGTCAAGGGTGAGAAAGAAACCAGAAGATGGAGAAACTGGAATGTGACGAATGGCAGAGCCTGTGGTGCATGTGACGAGAAACTGGATTTTGGTCAAAGGATTGACCTGAAAGGCACAAACCAACATCGAGGAGCTGATGTGCGGAGAGGGAAGAGCAGAGCAAAGGGGGTCTGGGCAAACAGCCAACAGCTACAGTAAAGGGAAGTGAACATTTTTACTAACAAGTTTAAATGCAGACACATTTTAATATACACGCACATTCACATACACTGATTTATCTTGGCTATCTGCAATGAAGAAAAGCTTGCATTTCCCACTGTAATTTTGATCGCAGTAATGTTGATAATTTTTCTGATGAAATGGCATTGTTTTTGATAATGAAGCATTTTTGAATATGCCAAAACATTCTATTTTGATTGAGAACACTTTGGTTGAGTTTCTAGCTGATAGTGAAGCTAGCAGATCTTGCATACGACCATGTGACCTGCAATGTGAAATACCTTTGACAAACAAATTCCACGAGTCTCTGTCTGCATCTGGTCATACAGCAGTTGAGCGATTTACAGCTCCGCTGACCTGTGAGACAGAGGGGGGCAAAGTTTTCAACCATGCATTTGTTTGTTTGCCAAAATGTCCCGTACCACTCCTTGGAAGGGGTACTTTGTGTAAATTAAACCTAATTTTAACTGCAAGCTCCTCTTGAGTGAGATTGGAAGAGGGGGAGGAGTTTTGTTGTTTGCTATTTGAATCACAGACACCACAGTGGACTTATGAATGGCTCATTGAAAACAATGAATGGGCTGATTCAATTTGCAAATTGGCTAAAGATGAAGTAAACTCTTTTGACATCGATCATCTTTTGATGAACTGCATTGCACATTACATGTCGTAATTTACAGATGAGGAATTTGAGAAAGCTTGGTTTGAGGAAGTGTGAATAGAAGTGAATAGAATTTTGATTTTAGAAAAGATGTATTGGACAAAGTTTGTGTGCAGTTTCAGTGTCTCTGACAGAGAAGCAGTGTTCACTTTATCTTATGTCAGAACAGGCTGTATCGCTTATCAGTCTACAAAAGAAAACATCAGTCTTGGTCTGAGTTGGGCCAGTGTGTGAAATTATGTGTTGAAGCAGCAGACTGGGAGAGCAGAAAGGAGGGGTAGAATGAAAAGCACTTGAAAGCGTTTAGGTGTGATTGCATGAATGAAATAGCTGTATCAAGAACTATAACTGCTATTGACAAACTTTGTGTGAAGAATCCTTGCATGGCTGACTTTATGCAAAGTAGACATTAACCTGGCCTTAGCAAAAGTGCCAAATGAATTGTGGGCTAAAAAAAAACATGATGTGGGTTTAATTAAAGGTTGTGATCCAGTGATAATTACTCCCAAATCTGATCATAGGTCGTGCCAAAGCACAACATCCTTTAAAGAAAGAAGCCATTGTTGGCATCACTCCAGTATTTAAAGCTTTACTGAAGCAAGGTGTTATTGTGCCATGCAACAATTCTGAAGTTCACACACCTATTTTTTTTGTCTGTAAAAAAAAAAGAAAAAAAAAAGAGTAAAAACCTGTTAATATGTGCTGAAAATAAACAGACATGTGTGAATGACACTGTGTCTCTCCTTAAGCACTTAGCTGCCGAGGGCCATAAGGTCAGTTTAGCAAAACTGAAATCTGTCAAACAATAAGTATTTTTTGGGACATGTCATTACTCCACACAGTAAATCTCTGTCTGAAAAAAGGGTGAGAGGTATAAAAAGATGTACCAAAACCACACACACAAAAACAAATGTCCTTTTTGGGAATGTGCTCATACTGTCACACATTCATTTCAAATTATGCAATTTTTGAACAGCCCCTGAGAGCTCTAAAGTTTTCTAGTAATCCTTACTTGCACAACTGTCCATATTGTGCTAGACCAGAGTACGAGGGCACAAGCAAGGCTGAGTACGCTGAAGTATACTTTTGCAAAGACTCTTTCAAGTGGAAAGATGTGAAGGCCTATAGCAGCACAGCCGTATATGGAACTGATGACCAATTTGAAGTGAAGAAAAGAAATCGACGAGGAAACAACAAGGCATGGACTTGCTGTTGCAGAAGACGAAGCTGGATATCAACACAAGCTGCTGGTTGTGTTTGCAAATGTCCCACTCCTGGAGAGCGGCTCCTCTAACGGTGGCAGCATGGAACGACACTAAATGCTTGATACCACTTCAGATGACAAGGGTCTTGGAGGCTGGAAGAGACATTGACAATGGCCTGGCTCCAAAAACACCTGATTTGAGCTGTGTAGCATCACGAATGAATGAAAAATATGGAATAATGTTACCACCTTTGGGAGTTGTGCACACACAAGGAGATCTTTTGAGAGAGCATGTACCAACGACGGGATGGTCTGACTGCAGTTTGAAGATAGAGACAGTAAACAAACCATCCTACAACTGCACAGTGGTGATCAAAGATATAAGAAGATACTTCATGTGTTGATTTGGCAGCCTGACTGACACGTCACCAGCAGCAGTGTGGGTGTGTGGAGATAGAGCATTCCACTAACTACCAACAGGGGGGTGGTCTGGGTGTTGCTATCCTGCTTTGATGAATGTGGGTACTTCTGTTTATCTTTCAGGTGCTGATGAAAACACAGGGGGTAGACATAAAAGAAGTGTTAACATTTTACCTGTTGAAATGCCTGATAGATATAATGGGTATGTGTTGTTTGATCCTTGGACATCAGAGGGGGCTAATGTTGGGTGATCAGTGTTTTTGGGAGGGGGCACAGCCTTAAGCATAAACAAAATTTATAGGTTGGCCTGGTCAGTTTTGGTAATAATAACACTGAAACCGCTCTGATACTGATTAATGATGAGATGAAACAAATCAGAGATGCTGTAATTGAAAACAGAATGGTGCTAGATATTCTAACGGTGGAACGAGACGGGCTTTGTAAATTGGTGGGCGGATCCTGTTGGTTTGATTAACCTAATTACAATAAACATTTCTGACATCATAGAGCACATGAGAATGGCCGTAAAAGTGCCTAAAAGAGCTAGCAGTTCATGGCTAGACTGGTTATCACTCAAATGGTGAGATTGGATTTATTGAGCCTGTACTGTAGCATTACTAGTACTGGGGATAGGTTTAATGATATTATGCTGTTTGACATGTATATTTGAATAGATTTGTATCATGGTCAGTAAGTAGATTGATTAAAGCATCTACATCACATCAGATAGTGGAGATAACTGTCAATGAAGGGGGAATGAACATTGACATGGGTGATGATTTTGACTATGACTTTGATGATAGCGACAGTTATGTGACATGAGAAAACAGTAAACAGATTGAGAGTGAAAATTAGGAGAAGATGGTTGTTAATTGAAGAAATTAACAAAATTGACATTTTGAGAGTAAAATTACTATTTGCTTGCTTGTATGTATTTTGGGTCTGTCCAAACAAACAAAAAAAAGCAAACTGCATGAGTTGATATGTTCTGCGAATAATCTTAAAAGAGTGATCATTTACATGAAAATCCAGAGAAGAATGTAAATGTGATGTATGTTTTAAGAGTGCAGAAACAACATATTCCAATGTTTGTGGATGTTATTAATGATGAACTAATGATTAAGAGTATTAGTGATTTGTAACTGATTGAAGCAATGTTTAACAGAATTTACTATGTGTATGAAATAACAATAATGTAAAATTCACAGGCAATTTCTGTGGTTTAAACCTCTGGGGGTGACTGAGGGTCTGTCTTCGGAAAGGAGCGCAATGACAGTGATTATTCGTTTAGCCCGGCTTCCAGGGAAGGGGGATGTTTTGGAAAGTAAACCTTAATGGGGAAACTACATTAAGAAGAATGTTTGAACATCTAGCATAAATGGTGTGTGCAGAAACCTGTTAAATGTGTGATTATAGAAGCTAATATAATATGAATTTAGTGTTATGTTATCAATGAATGATAAAAAGAGAGAAATTGTGGTGGGAATTCATTTTATTCATCTTATATTTATTTTATATATTCATTTATATACATTATGAAGGTCTGTTCTTTTATTCTTCCATGGATATGCTGTTAAAGTAGACCAAGTGTGACCACTTAAACATATGTTTATCACCAGATAAGATCTGAATAAGTATATGGTGATTTAACTAACTACATGTTCGGATGGGATATAGATGGTTAAAAATGAAGTTGAGTGCTGATGTAACTGTATGTCATCCTGTATGTCACTGATGACCTTGTGGGCATTACAAACTAGATTAACAGAGAACGCACTATGTTTCGGCGTCTCACTCTCTGCAGAAACCTGCGTTGCTGTATGATTTTCTGACCTTTTTTGCAAAGAATAAAACCTTAAAAGACACTTTGGGTAAGAATGCGTCTTCTTGACCACTGAGAGAACCTCCTTTAAAGAAAATTGCCACTACACTCTACAAAATTTGTACATCTGGCTGCAAGCAGGATGTACCGAGGCGAGCACATGACTAGGTGAGCACATGAAATCCTGTAAAGCCCCATTGTAATAAATTAATAACTAATAAACAATCCTTTTTTCAGTTCTGGATTGAAGATGAAGAAATGTGGTTAACAAAACTTTTGACCATAACTTTTAAACCACGCCTAAAACGTGTCGTCAGACAGGTGCTACAATGTTAAATTATCAATACAGCAATCACATCTTTAAGGCATTGACCCATGAGGCTTGGTGAAAGGAGTCAATCCTTAATTCTGAGCTCTGGACTTAAAACATCATCTGTGGGGGTTCCCTGATGAGGCAAAAAAGAAATAATTGAAAGACAAAGAGAGAAAGAATGAACACTGAGGCATAAGGACATTGAGTAAAGTTAGAACAACAAACAAGTGTCACATATGTGTAATATCTCCTCTCTACTGAAGACTGGTCCTAGCAGTGCAGGGGATGGGAGAGTGTATGTATTGGGGTTAGAAACATAGCTAGGGCTAGGTGTCTTCCTAAAATGGCAAAAATGACAAAAACATGTTAGCATTATATTTAGAGTTTAGGATAGTGGGGTCTGTGTCAGCAGGTTGGTTCCTCCCCCTTTCTGGTCACTTGGAGTTGAGGGACTGGAGTTGGCATGGCACAGGTAGGATTTGGATTGATTCTGAGTTCAGCGGAGTGGCAAACGATCAAGACAGCACTCTTAGGTATTGGAGGGAGTTCATCCACAAGTGTTTGTGTGATGCAGTGATGACCTGAGACATCAGGTGTTGAGTTAGCGTCTATTTCTGGTGTTCAGGTACAGTCTATTGCGTCTTTGAAGTTATGGTGCTTACAGTTCTTTGTAAATGAGGTGAGGAGTTGCTGCTTCGTGAGGCTGTTGCTTGTCAGGCAAAATCTGGTTTTCCTTTCCTTTCCCACTTCCGATCCTCTTAGCTTCATTGGAAGAACTCTTTCAGGATCATTTTCATCAGTTCTTGAGAGTCAAAACATGGTGATGTTTTCCCTTTTAGGGATTCAGTTGGACCTCGATCAGCGTGGAATCTTTGTGAGTTCTTTTGTTGACCTCTTGGGCTGGTTGCGTCAAGGTGGTGGTGTTTTACCTTGGAGGTACCACTGGATTCCCACAAGCTTGTCCCCCTTTGGTTTGCAAATGAGCTGGACCTGTTCCACGAACTCTCCCGGTAACGTTTAGGTGAGTGTTGTCGTCCAGGCAGTCTATCCCAGTGGCTGTTCCACTGTTTAGCTTTGGTACCAGCATGACAGTCTCGTTGTCTGTTGTAAGACGACACATTCCACTCACTGGGAGGTAGATCAACAATGTCTGGGCATTGGGCACCCTCAAGGGCCAGATCTTGACATTGAGTGTTGAAGTCATAAACAGCAGGGATTTTGGCAGTCTTTTCTGAGGTCGTCTTTTGTTTGACGTAAGCTTTATGTGCCAAATCTCATAATTGCTGAGTGTTCATTGTGTGGGGGCATGCAAGAACCCCAAGATGGTAGTTTACCCCAGGATGGAGGTTTCTCAGGAAGAGAATTTTGAAGTTCAGGTCCTCTTCCATCTCAGATTCATTGCGGGTGCCGAAGTAGGCTCGTCTGAGTCTGCTGTAGTAAGCTTGAGAAGACTCATGGCGACCTTGTTTCGTTTCTAGGGCAGTTGCAAGTACTTGTTCAGACTCTGGGTCATCAAACTCTCTGATGAGGGCTTTTTGGAGCAAAAGGTAGTGAGTCTTTGTGTGAGCAGGCTGACGATCAAGGAAGCTGTGTACTTCAGGGCTGGAGGTTGCTCGTACCAAATACAGTCTATCTTTGTCGGTGACATTGGGTCTCATTTCCAGGTGAAAGTCAATGTCTTGCAGATAGGCGTGAACATCTTGGCTGCCTGGCAAATTCGGCGTGAACTTGCGAGGTTCTTGACTAGCTTGTCAAGGTCTCTGAGGTCCAGGCCAGATAGTGATGGCTGGCTGGAGCAGAAAGAGCTGGTGAGGGTTTTAGCAGTGATCCCTCAGCTTTCTCATTGTGTGTCAGTTTATATGCATGCTTGTTCATCTTTAATGCTGTTGGACTCTTCGTTGATGTAGTCCAGTTGCTGCGTTAGTCGTCTGATTTCATGTCTTGCTTCACTCAGGTGAGTTTTGTTTCTGCTGTTCTTGTCTTTAGAGTCAACATTTACCTCTTCTAGTAGCTCTTCAACATACTCAAGCTTGTTAGCGACATCAGCATGGTCGGCTTTGGCTTGTACCATTTCTTGGGTGGTGGCGGCTAGAGTCTTTTGAAGTTTATCGATCTCCTTTTTGGCAGCTTGATCAATCTCTTCTGGCTGTTCCAGTCGTTCCTGGGCCTCCAGTTCTATCTGGTTGATGTGGGTTTGCACATGTCAGCTTGTGCTGGAGCTGGGCGGATTGCCTGTCACTCAGCTTGAGGGTGGCGGTGAGAACGTGACTCAAAGTACCTGTAATCTTGGGAAAGTCTTTGTGATTGTAGCTTTTGCTTGGGTCTTGCTTTATGAGGCTGTTTAGGTTCTCATACAGCTGGTCCTGTGTGAGATGCTGTAGCGTTTCGGCGGCCTTAGGTAGGAGGCTGTCCATTGCAACACTTAGCCATGTTTTTAGGTCCTTCCAGTGGCCTTTGGGTAGAGCCATGTTTTGCGGCGGTGAGGGTGAAGACCTAGAAACGACACTGACACAGACCTATTGGGAAGAGAGAGAAGAGAAAAAAAAACAAAAAAAAAACAAATGGCAAACAAAAGTGTCAGGATGTAATGTCATTTGTGAGCTACTGCTGAGTGTGGAATAAACAGGTGGGTGTTGTTCTCTGTGACTGTGATCCTCTGGGGGTTGTGCGTCTAACTTGTAGTCTCTGTGGGGACAGTCAGTAAACACACAGTTAGGACAGCTAGAGAACAGAGGAAGAGAAGAAGACTGATAAGGGGTAGAGTGATAATTGGCTGCTTCCAGGTTCCTAGAGAAAGTTTCCTTTAGCTTTGTCAAGCGTGAGGTGAAAGGATGCTTCTAGGCTGGAAGTTGGAAATGGGGAGCTCTAAAGGACCAGGACTGTGATTGTTATTAAATTTCCTCCGAGGGGAAAGAAAGTGCAATAACAATGACAGTATTGGTTTCTTACTCATTAGGATCTACACCATACACCAAGTAGACCACTTTTGGATGCAAATCAAGTCTTTTGGTTGACCCGTTTCATCCTTGATTGGGTGGCGTCCTATGGCAAGAAAGGGTAGAGAGAGTCAGATAATTTTAACAAAAATTTTTAAGTTTCACAACATTTGTTAAATGTTTTTAACATTCTCTGCTTTCATATTTCACACAGGTACAATCCCAAAATGGGAGTGGTAGTCAACTCAGAAAAAAGACAGTTAAAAGTGTTGGGCTTTCAAAGGGTCCACAGCATGCTCAAAAATGGGATGGAGGCACTCTGGTCAAATTTCAAAGTTTTATTTAGATTGAACACAAAAGAGAAACCATAAGCAATATGTCCTGTACAGGGGAGGCTCAGCGATTCCTCCGTCTTGCCTTTCAGAGACACTTTCCTTTATACCATATCTGACTCCTTCCTCTTTTTTTGCCTTCTTTTGACGGTTGACCTCTGAAACATGCTTCAGAGCACGTACACAGTTCATACATCCTGTAACATTTTTAGAATCTTCTGCATCCAAACCCCCACACCCGAAAACATGATGTGTTGTTTTCAGCCACTTCTATCTAGCACTTCTCTTTTCTGTGCACATTAATATACCAGTTAACCCTTTAGGCAATTTTACAATAATTAATACTTTAAAGGTTGATTATTAAAGCCTTTCTCATGCGTGGAAAATATGTAAAAGTTTTATATCAACTGAAAAACACCACAAATGAAAGAATAGAAAGGGGAGCGTGTTTTCAAATTACAAGGTTGACAAAGTTGTGGCGCTGTTGAGTCACTACATCAAAAGGGTTGGTTTATTGTGTCATCAAGATAACTAATTAGCCTAGGTGGGGAGGGAAATCCTTATTTTCCTTGGTGTTTGGCTAATTGGAGGCTACTGCTCTGGTATGTTAGGTTTAATGATGACTTGAGTTCAGTTATAGCCACTCATAGTCTACACTGTCCAATTGCATCAACCGAACACCAGTGGGAGCACTGTCCTGTAAGGTAATTTAATTCCTGAATCAGAATCAGAAAGAGCTTTATTGCCAGGTATGTTCACACATACGAGGAATTTGTTTTCGTGACAGAGCTTCTACAGTGCAACAGAATTACAGAGGACTAAAAAACAGATAATATATTTTAAAAAGTAGTGAATGCAATATACAAATTGACAAGTGTATGTACAGGTGTATTACTATATACAACATAATATGTGCAGCTGTTATGTGCAAATTGGCATGTAAAGTGTGTTGTTAAATAAGTGTATGTGTGCATAAAAAAAGTGTATAGCAGGTAGTGATGTTGGTTCCACAATAAATATCATTAAGTGTTCATGAGATGGATTGCCTGAGGGAAGAAACTGTTTCTGTGTCGGGCTGTTCTGGTGCGCAGTGCTCTGTAGCGTCGACCAGAAGGTAAAAGTTCAAAGAGGCAGTGTGCTGGGTATAAGAGGTCCAGAGTTATTTTAGCAGCCCTTCTGCTCGCTCTGGATAAGTACAGTTCTTGGAGAATAGGGAGGGTTGTACCAATGATTCGCTCAGAAGTCCGAACTATTCGACGTAGTCTTCGGAGGTCGGATTTGGTAGCTGAGCTAAACCAGACAGTTATTGAAGTGCAGATGACTGATTCAATGATGGAGGTGTAGAACTGTTTCAGCAGCTCCATTGGGAGGTTGAACTTCCTCAGCTGACGAAGAAAGTATAGCCTCTGTTGAGCTTTTTTGACAATGGAGTCAATCTGAGTGTCCCACTTCAGGTCCTGAGAGATGGTGGTGCCCAGGAACCTGAATGACTCCACTGCTGCCACAATGCTGTCCATGATGCACAGTGGGGGGAGAGCAGGGGGGTTTCTCCTGAAGTCCACTATCATCTCCACTGTTTTGAGCGTGTTCAGCTCCAGGTTGTTGTGACTGCACCAGACAGCCAACTCCTTAACCTCCTGTCTGTAAGCAGATTCGTCACCGTCCTGAATGAAGCCGATAAGTGTGGTGTTGTCTGCAAACTTTAGGAGCTTGACAGAGGAGTCTTTCGAAGTGCAGTCATTCGTGTACAGGGAGAAGAGCAGTGGGGTGAGGACACACCCCTGGGGGGCGCCAGTGCTGATTGTGTGGGTACTGGATGAGAATTTTCCCAGCTTCACCAGCTGCTGCCTGTCCGTTAGGAAGCTGTTGATCCACTGACAGACAGAGGTGGGCACGGAGAGCTCAGTTCATTTGGGCAGGAGAAGTTTTGGGATGATAGTGTTAAAAGCTGAGCTGGAGTCAAAAAACAAGATCCTCACATAGGTCCCTGGTCTGTCTAGGTGTTGCAGAACATTATGCAGTCCCATATTGACTGCATCATCCACAGACCTGTTTGCTCTGTAGGCAAACTGAAGAGAGTCCAGTGAGGGTTCAGTGATGTCCTTCAGGTGGGCCAGCACCAGTTTTTCAAAAGACTTCATGACCACAGATGTCAGCGCCACTTGTCTGTAGTCATTTAGTCCTGTGAGTTTGGGTTTCTTTGGTATGGGAATGATGATGGAGCGTTTGAAGCAGGAAGGCACTTCACACAGCTCCAGTGATCTGTTGAAGATCAGGGTGAAGATGGGGGCCAGTTGGTCAGCACAGGACTTTAAACAGGCTGGTGTTATAAGATCTGGGCCTGGAGCTTTTTTCCTCCTCTGTTTCTGGAAGACCTGGCGCACATCATCTACACTGAACTGAAGTGCAGGTATGGGGGAGGCGGGGGGAGGTGGAGGTGTTAATGGTGATGTAAACAGCAGTTCTGAGTGGGTTTGGTGGGTTTTCTCAAACCGGCAGTAAAACTCATTCAGGTCGTTTGCAAGTCGCTGGTTGTCTGCAGTGCTGGGGGATGGTGTTTTATAGTTTGTAATGGTTTTCAAACTTTTCCACACAGATGCTGAGTCGCTGGACGAGAACTTCTGTTTCTCAGAATAGTTACTTTTTGTGACTCTGATCTCCTTTTCCAGTGTGTATTTGGCCTGCTTATACAAGGCCCTCTCCCCATTCCTGTAAGCAACCTCCTTGGCCTGACGTAGCTGTCTGAGTTTTACAGTGAACCATGGTTTGTCATTGTTGTATGTGAGTTGTGTCTTGGTAGGAATGCACACGTCATCGCAGAAACTGATATAAGATGTTACAGTTTCTGTGAGCTCATCCAAATTGTTTGCAGCAGCTTCAAAGACACTTCAATCTGTGAGATCAAAACAGGCTTGTAGTTCCAGCTCTGTTTCGTTAGTCCATCTTTTCACAGATCTTAATACAGGTTTGGCTGTTTTCAGTTTCTGCCTGTAGGTTGGTATGAGATGAATCAAACAGTGGTCAGAGTGCCCCAAAGCTGCTCGTTTGACAGAGTGGTATGCATCCTTTTGTGCTATAGCAGTGATCCAATATGTTACTGTCTCTTGTGGGACATGTAACATGCTGTCTATATTTTGGCAGTTCACGGGATTGTTTTGCTTTGTTAAAATCGCAGAGAATAATTAAAACAGAGTTCGGGTGTTGTTGCTCTATCACCGTGATCTGATCAGCTAGTTTCTGTATCGCCAGGCACGCATGCGCGTGTGTGGAGGAATGTGAACACTGACGAGGATGAACGAGCAGAACTCGCGCGGGCAGTAGAAAGGCTTACAGTTAATAAACAGTGCTTCTAGATCTGGACAGCACATCTTCTTTAAAACTGCTACATCTGTACACCACCTTTCGTTGATGTAAAAGCACATCCCGCCACCTCGCGATTTCCGCGTCGATTCTTCGTCGCGATCCGCTCTGAACAGCTGATAGCTCGGTAGGTGAATCACGTTTTCCGGAATGGTGTCTTTCAGCCAGGTTTCCGTGAAGCACAGAGCAGCTGAATGTGAAAAATCCTTGTTTGTCTGGGAGAGCAGAATGAGTTTGTCTATTTTGTTGGGTAGAGAGCGAAGATTAGCCAGATGGATGCTAGGCAACGCTGTCGAAACCCGCGCTATCTGAGTTTTACAAGCGCGCATGCACGCTTCCCTCGTCTGCGTGTCTGAAAGCGTTTGAGCAGCAGTGCGGCTCCGCCGACTACAATGTCCAACAAAACATCGCATAGGTCCAAATCTGGAAAAATATTTGGTGGTGTATGCGTCCGAATGTCCAACAATTCGTCTCTGGTGAAACTAATTGTAGGAATATGACTGAAGACAGGACAAACTAACAAAAACACAAAGACAACTGCAGAGCACGACACGGAGGCGGCCATCTTCATTGGCGCCAGCGTAAAAAAAAAAAAAAAAAAAAAGGATAATAAACTTGATTGAAACTTGATTCAAATTAGTAATGACATTAAGTGATTCAGAAATCTGATGTTAACCATAAACTTGATTAGGAGCTGCTTTAATTAAATTAATCAATAATGGTTATAGAAATGGGAAACCAAACACCAATTAACTATTAACGAAAATAAAATTTCCAAATAGTAATAATGTTGATTACGACAAACACTCAGTGAGGTTGTCATTAAAGTTATAAACACAATTATGATTTAGTTAATTAGCAAGCATTCCTGCAAACCAGTTATGAGAGTAAATCAATTTCTAAATCAATGATGATAGGGAATAGGTAGTATTCCTGATGTCATTCAATTTGATCAAAAGTGTTGATTTAAAATGAATCAATAATTGTTATTTAAATAGGGCAACCAATCATCAATGAACTATTAAATGAAATTAACATTTCAGAATAGTGATTGTATTAAAGTCCCAGAAACAATAAATGTTATTATTAAATTAATCATAAAACTTATGATTGTGATATGATTGACTATGATTAAACTGTGCTTATAAATCAACTTCAATTATCAACAGTCATAGGAAATGATTGTTCCTACAGTATAATGTTGAAAAGTTTCAGAAGAGAAAAGCATTAAATCAGTAATTAAGCATTAAGCATTCATTTGATTGAGCAATTTAAAACATTAAGTTATAGTATTGTAGAACAAACTATAATTCATTGCTAATAAACCAACAACTTATGAGCATTGGTATTCATCAAACAGGCCAGGTTAAGCAGGAAAAACTTTGACAAATGTGATTAAACCAGCGATGAGATCGCATACAATAAGGGTTTATTAAATCTGCATTAGTCAACACCTTTTCCAAGAAAAGGGAGAAACTGAGAAATAAGCCAAATAGCCTATAAAGCAGGAGAATCAAGATTAGAATCCTCACTAGTGTGAATTAGGTTGTCACTTTACTAAACACTGCATTCAAGACCACAAGAGCGCTAACCACTAGCCTTTAATGCTATAGCATACCACACACTTCAATACAACAGCGTGAGCTTCAGTTAGCTTAGCCTTGTGCTAATGTCTACAGCCAATTCACGTGCGGAGGACTGCGCCTGCGCACATGAAAGTTATTTCAGAAAAGTCTCACAGGACTTCCAGGAGAGGCTGTTGCTATGACAATGTGTGCAGAGCGACCAAATGCAGTTATGAACACACGTTAACATGCATCATGTGAAATGGCGGCACATTTCACGCTGCTCAAAGGAATTTAGCACTATTAAGATCACGCCGGATCTCAGCGCTCCGTGTCAAGACTTTTTACAGTCAAAGACACGCGTGGATTCAACCACACACTTTACTTGATCAAGAGAAGTTCTCCCGTGAGAATGCGCTCAGCCGCTCTCTCAAATGCAGCACTCTGTTCACTACATTAGCTCTGATGTTAGTGAAATTAAATGGCAAAACGACAGTTAGCTACTCTGCTTAATTTGACCAGGGAGAAATGCAGTTAGTCTTTAAAGCTGGGATACGCACCTTTAAAATCAACTGTGAAGGCCTTATAGAAGAAAGAATAAGGAACACACTTATTGTTTCTCAATCTGTGCGCTTTGCAGCGAGTTATAGCTTTGTCTCATGGACAATTAACTATTTACTGCGGTTCGCTGACTCAGAAGCACTCGAGTTGCGAAATCATGCGTTCACATACACTGGGTACTACAATAAATAATACAGTAACACAACAACTTTGTTTCTCTGTCTCTAAACTATTCTTCCGGACAAAATAGAAAAGATAAACAATGTTTTTTTGTGCTTAAAAGTCAGATTGTGCTATGCCACAATATTCTTCACCAATATGTAGGGGATCAACCTACGTTATAAGATCGATAAGGAATTTATTAGCTCATATCAATAAATTGGATCCTAAAGATTTGAATCATTGATTCGACTCAATTGAGTCAGATTGAATCAGATTAAAATATTCACACTTTACCAATCCTGTTTATATTATTTTCGTGGCCAACGATAATAACATAACACAGAATCGGGTTAACTTTTAGCAAGGTAACAAAATCTACAGCTCGAGGCAATGACTAACAAGAACACAGTTCTTACAAAATGAGAACAAAGATTTATTGAGCTACACTACGATACACGAAACTAACTACGTAATTAGCAAACAACAAACGGACGCACACACACATTCACACAGAGGCAGTTCAGAGGATGCAAAATGAGTAGACAACTGTCCCAAATTAATTATCATACTTCTTACTAGATCTTAGAATAACACCTGAGAAACCACAAAAGCAGAGATTTGGCTTATCTTTAACTGCTTTAAGATCATATGCACCAGATCAGCAAGAGACAACATTTGTTTGTTACTTGCGCATTTGCTGAAGTCGAGTTTCCTGCCGGGCTGGCCTGGGAAAAGCACGATACTTCTGATTTGGTGGTGACTCGCTTCTGACGTCTTTGGGTTCCCTCGCTCGTGAATGGAGGTTGTCTTCTGAGTTATAGTCGGTTATATAGTTATATTCTGATAGTCAGTTTGCGGAAGTTCTTGTGGTTTTGGCGATCCCGAAACTTAAGAGGTTTGCATAGAGAGTTTGTGGTGACCCAATCGCATGGCGGTGCGGTGTCCGGGCAGGCGAGAGGGGGCAGAGAGCAACAGCGGGCGTGAGCCAACTAATGCAAAAAGCTAAGTTTTACGGCTGCAGTGGTTTTAAGTGACCTGATCTGATCCAACCCCATGCACTGTCTTCTAATAAGCAGTTGCCATGAAGGGCGGGGCCACGCCCCGTACCAGCGTAGTGAGGGTCAAACATTAACAGACTGCATGTTGATTTCATGTGGTTAAATCTCTTCTAAGATTGTAACCATCTTACATCAAATGTTACAAGACGAATACTGTTTGTACTACTAGTTTTTCATCTACACCAACGTATTGCAAGTTTTGTTTAGTATCAAACATTTCAGACACCTACAGATCATTTTAATCTGCTATAAGGGTTAAGACAACACATTCATCAACCTGGTTGGTTAGAATAAACACAGCACATGAAGAAACCTATGGCATATTATTCAATGATGTATCTGCCTTAGTTCTTACATTTTAAAAGATTGTCTTTCATTCGTATGCATTAATTGCCAGAGATGTCTTTGTCTCTACGAAATTTGTACATCTTGCTGCATGCAGGATGTCCCGAGGCGAGGACATGACCGAGGCGAGCACATGACCGGTCATTCAAAAGTCTCGTGAGGAGAAATCCTGTAAAGCCCCATTTTTTATATTAATCAATAACGAATTTGGCTGAAGGGACCCCAAACATCTGCGGCCAAAGTATTGGTCAAAACAGTCAAATGAAGTGGTCCACTGTTATCGTGATGGCGTAAGCCCTCAAGCCAGTTCAATGAATGAGACAATTTAGTGCCTGATTTCCAATCCTGTTTCAAACTGTTTTTTGATTTCTGCAACATGCTTTGCATTGAGTTCCAACATAGGAAATGAGTTGCTCAGATGTTCCTAACGGTCACATGTCCTTTGCTAATTTTAACGGAAAATTATTTTAACAATACAACATTCATAAAATTATTTGTTGTTTTTATTTCCCATTTCAAGATATATTACATGTATAACATCCTTTCAAAGTTACAAATAAAATACGTTTTATTACTGTTTTTTTGTTTGCATGTTTGTTCATGCTTTTGATAAACATTTGCCAATGCCATTTATAAACCTGAAGTATTTTAATGTTTTTTTTTTTGTACATAGGCATAGATCATAAATAATCTTACACAGCTTTTCATAACTTACTTTGAAAAGGTTTGTTTTCAGCAAAAAATAAAAATAAACATGCTTGATAATAAATTATGATTAACATTTTCATTATTTTAAATTGGAATAGCCAAGATTATGTAGTGTACTTGCACATCTTTAATTTGCTTATTATGTCCTCTGCAGTTGCGGCAATGCAGCTGAGTACAAAGTAATATGGAACATAATATACTTTTACAAACTAGGTCAATACATTTATATTCTCTCCTCATGACAATTATCAATTAACTTTCTATATTTGATCCGTAAAAGGACAATACACAAATGTACAGTGAATTAGAGATTATTTTAAATTATCACATTAAAAAGATAGTTCACCCATAAAAAATGATGTAATTAATTACTCATTTCCAAAGCTATTTTGGATTTAATAGTGTAATTTATAAGGACCCTTGCTGTATATGGGAGAATCTCTGAATAAATATATTTTTATAACTTCAAAATGCACTTATTTGACACATATATCATATGTTTAACATCTTGTTACTTTAGAAATTAAAAGTATGTACTTGTTGATTTTTTGTTGGTTTTATGTTGTAGATTTTAATAGTGCTGTAAGTAATCAGCTCTTTGGTTTAAATCATGTTTAAACTTTGGGGAATCGAATCTAAAGATTTGAACATGATTCACATAGAATTATTGAAAGCTTACACTACACCTGCTCATTTGTCCAGCAAATACAATGATTAGTGTAAAGCAAACCTGTAATATATTATTATGTGGCCAACAAAAACAATATAAAAACAGTATCTAATTATTTAATGAGCAAGGTAGCAGTATCTGAAGCTGAGACATTAACTTATAAAGCACACAACACACCAACACGGATCTTAAAACAAAAGTTTTTTGCTACTCTACAACACAACGTACTAATCTACATAAAACACACAAATGCACATACATACACACAAGCAGTTTGAGGAGATTTATGACGGAGAGCAGGTAAGGATTCAACTTCTAGCATTTTCTAAGTTCTTAACATTGCAACCTGAGAGAAACCATAAAAGCAGAGAATTTCGCTATTCTTAACTACTTGAATGTAATTCACACCCCTTTCAGCAATGGATAGAAACTTTGGTTGTGTTACTTGCGTTTTGATGGAATTTTGGTTTCCTCGACTGGTCCAAAGGGAAATCCCGGCAAAGCTGATTGGTCAGCGTAACAACTTCAGTGACGTGTTGGAATTCACTTGTCGGTGGAGAGGGGTTTCCTTACTTTCAGAAAAGCTTGGAGTCAGTTGCTAGGGATACAGATGTTGGAAGAGGCAGTTTCAAGTTTCAATCCCCTGAAGTCCTTCCTGGAGTTTCGGCTCCCTGCGGAATTCTGTAGTTATGGCAGTGTTTCAGAGTTCTGATGAGTTGACCCGATGGCTTGTTGTTGAAGCTGTTGCACAAGCCGATCGGGGGTTGAGCCAGCAGCAAGTGAAAGTCACGGTTTGCTCCGTGGTGCAACGAGGCTTCAGGCGAGACAATGTAAAGGCCAGCATGAGAAGAGCAACGTCCAGGCAGCGACAACGGTGACGAGCGGCAAAGATGACCAGCAAAGTCAACGAAGAGAGTTTCCTTGTTCAAAGTTTATAGGCTTGAGTATAGGTGTGGCCTACACAGGGATTGTCCAATAAGAGAAGCTGCGGGGTGGGATCACATTCCCATTCCCTCCTCTAGGAGGTTGGGTTAGTACTTCATGGAACACACTGACAAAGGAGATTGGTGTGGCCAAGAAAAGCTATGCC
>CAIGQZ010000749.1:1449092-1491413 GCA_903798205.1 Danio tinwini
AAATCAAATGAGAGTGAGACAAATGAGGGAGAAACTCGCTTTGATAATGGATCAAATGACACCCCATTTATGCAAATCGGACCTATGGTTCAAGACAGACAGGCATATAAGTCTAGGCCAAACATATTTAATATTTTAATGAGGGTGAGACAAATGAGGGAGAAACTCGCTTTTACCCCTAACCCTAGTGCTAACCCTAACCCTAATTGTAAGCCAAACCCTAACTGTAACCCTAACTGTAACCCTAACCCTCACCCACACCAAACCCTAAAACCCAACCGTCAGTAACCAAAGGGCATAATCCATTCCTCTAAGTATTTCGGGTAAACGACAGCCCTCACCTACCCCAAACCCTAACCCCAACCTAAATTTTAGGGGACAACCCTCACCCACACCAAACCCTAAAACCCAACCGTCAGTAAGCAAAGGGCATAATCCATTCTTCTAAGTATTCTGGGTAAACAACAGCCCTCGCTTAACCCAAACCCTAACCATAACCTAAGTTTTAGAGGACAACCCTCACCCACACCAAACCCTAAAACCCAAAGAGCATAATCCATTATTCCAAGTTTTTTGAGAAAACGACAGCCCTGGTCTAAGCCAAACCCCAACCCCAACCTCAATTTTAAGGGACAACCCTCACCCACATCAAACCCTAAAACCCAACAGTCAGTAACCAAAGGGCATCATCCACTCTTCCAAGTATTGTGGGTAAACGACAGCCCTCGCCTAACCCAAACCCTAACCCCAACCTAAATTTTAAGGGACAACCCACACCAAACCCTAAACCCAACCGTCAGTAATCAAAGGGCATAACCTCAACCCAATCATAACCCTAGACTTCTGGAAAAAAAAAAAAAACACAAACCCTGAAAAACCTACCTTGGACTAAACACCAGAACCCAAAACAAACAGATTGAGGATCTGGTCAAATCCCCATCACAAATTGGCTATAAGACACTGGCCTGGGATTGATCAACCAGAGCTGATCGCCTCAGACGAGGGTGTCTAGTGTTTTGTCGAAACATCTGATGAATCTGAGGTACACTACTGATGAAGTGTCTTAAATATTTCCCTCTCACAACTTGTCTTGAGGGAGCAACAACAAAAAAGAAAAAAATCCTCCCCCTCACTCAGAGCTCGCTCATCTAAACCATCCCAAAGACATCCACATGTCGTACCACAATCAACAATTATGACACAAAACCAGTTCCTCGCCTCAAGCTTTAAGCCCAAAGCCCACAGACAAGGCCTATCTCCTAAACAGGAGATAAGATCAATGCTCTAATGGTATATAGTCAGACAAGGACTGGCCAGTGCACGCCTCTTCAGTCTCCCTACTTCAAACCTTCCTAGACAAGTTGCTAGGACGGGGGAGCTGTTGTAATTTTTTCAAACCTAATTGTAAGCCGAACCCTAACTGTAACCCTAACCCTAATTTTAACCCTAACCCTCACCCACACCAAACCCTAAAACCCAACCGTCAGTAACCAAAGGGTATAACCCATTCTTCTAAGTATTTCTAGAAAACGACAGTCCTCGCTGAACACTAACCCCAACCTAAATTTTAAGGGACAACCCTCACCCATACCAAACCCTAAAACCCAACTGTCAGTAACCAAAAAGCATAATCCATTCCTCTAAGTATTTCGGGTAAACGACAGCCCTCGCTTAACCCAAACCCTAACCATAACCTAAATTTTAGAGGACAACCCTCACCCACACCAAACCCTAAAACCCAAAGAGCATAATCCATTATTTCAAGTATTTTGGGAAAATGACAGCCCTGGTCTAAGCCAAACCCCAACCCCAACCTCAATTTTAAGGGACAACCCTCACCCACATCAAACCCTAAAACCCAACAGTCAGTAACCAAAGGGCATCATCCACTCTTCCAAGTATTGTGGGTAAACGACAGCCCCCGCCTAACCCAAACCCTAACCCCAACCTAAATTTTAAGGGACAACCCACACCAAACCCTAAACCCAACCGTCAGTAATCAAAGGGCATAACCTCAACCCAATCATAAACCTAGACTTCTGGAAAAAACACACAAACCCTGAAAAACCTACCTTGGACTAAACACAGAACCCAAAACAAACAGATTGAGGATCTGGTCAAATCCCCATCACAAATTGGCTATAAGACACTGGCCTGGGATTGATCAACCAGAGCTGATCGCCTCAGACGAGGGTGTCTAGTGTTTTGTCGAAACATCTGATGAATCTGAGGTACACTACTGATGAAGTGTCTTAAATATTTCCCTCTCACAACTTGTCTTGAGGGAGCAACAACAAAAAAGAAAAAAATCCTCCCCCTCACTCAGAGCTCGCTCATCTAAATCATCCCAAAGACATCCACATGTCGTACCACAATCAACAATTATGACACAAAACCAGTTCCTCGCCTCAAGCTTTAAGCCCAAAGCCCACAGAAAAGGCCTATCTCCTAAACAGGAGATAAGATCAATGCTCTAATGGTATATAGTCAGACAAGGACTGGCCAGTGCACGCCTTTTCAGTCTCCCTACTTCAAACCTTCCTAGACAAGTTGCTTGACAAGTTACGACAGCCCTGGTATAAGCCAAACCCCAACCCCAACTTAAATTTTAAGGGATAACCCTCACCTACACCAAACCCTAAACCCAACCGTAAGTAATCAAAGGGCATAACCCCAACCTAATCATAACCCTAAACTTTTGAAAAAACACAAACCCTAAAAAACACAACCTTGACTAAACACCAGAACCCAAAACGAAAAGATTGAGGATCTGGTCAAATCCTTGTCACAAATTGGCAATAAGACACTGGCTTGATATTGATCAAGCAGAGCTGATCGCCTCAGAAGAGGGTGTCTAGTGTTTAAAGAGTCGAAACACCCGATGAATCTGAGGTACACTACTGATGAAGTTTCTTAAATATTTCCCTCTCACAACTGGTCTTGAGGGAGCAACAAAAAAAAAAGAAAAAAAAAAGAAGAAAACAAATCCTTCCCCCTACCCAACAATCTCAACAGCATTTGTTCATCGTCACAAAGACATCCACATATCGTACCACAATTAACAATTACGACACAAAACCAGTTTCTCGCATCAAGTTTTAAACCCAAAGCCCATGGACAAGGCTAATCTCCTAAACAGGAGATAAGATTAATGCTCTTTTGGTGTATATAGTCAGACAAGCGCCGGCCCATGCACGCCTCCTCAGTCTCCCTACTTCAAACTTCCTAGACAAGTTGCTAGGACGGGGGGAGCTGTTGTAATTTTTTTAAAACCTAACCTTGCCAGAGCCATCTGACTTATACCAATTTATGCACAGGATCATTTCAAGTGCACTTAATCATCCACTCTTTGACTGGCTCCCTCTGGCTTCCCCTTCTGTTTCGGCAGGAGTGGGACGCGAGAGGGAGAGACGAACCCAGACCCAGACAGATTGGTGAAAAATGGGTGGCCTAGACAGGTGCTGATTCGTTTGATAAATAACAAATGGGTAACTTGTTCACTAGCCGCTCATCAATTGACTTAGAAATCCATGGACAATATTCCTTATGATTGGAAACAAGTAACAAGCTATATCTAATAATACGGAAAAAAAATGCACAATGGAAAAACGAATGAGAGACAAAGCATAAAACCCCATCAAAAAGGACATCACCACAGCAGTTCCTCACAGTCTTCTATCACCTACAAATATTACAGAATGGGGAGGAAAGAGGCACCCCACCGGCACACCTATCACAACTAGCAGACCGACTCTACTACTCAATACACCCAGCACTACCAAGCCAAACTACAGATTGGTGGATCTACAGTAATGCAATGAACTGGCTCCACACAGAAGTCGATATCCTAAAAGACCACTACAAAGAAACAATAGCTACAACAAGATAAGAGATCCTGAATTACTCTCTAATATGCTGGAAGGAAGCCTGGTAAATAGCTATAAAATGGGCAAAACGCAATATAAAGTCAATTCAAGAGATCATCACTCAAAGAGCTACCCTGGCAATAACCCGACTTTTGAAAGACTGAACAACCCCAGACCAAGAATCTGAACCACCTTTAGAAACAAATCCAGGACAAGAACACATGCATAATCAACCAACTAGATGAAACCAACAAAAAACAGACGAGTTTCCACAAACTACTTGATTTGACTAACAGGTCAAATCAACACATCTAATCCCAAACCTTCCAATAAACCTTGACTTCTCCTCAATGCTCTCATCCCCTGGTCCAGATTTTACCAACTACTATCATCAGAATTAACTGCTGAAACGCCCAAAACCAGAGGAACAACATTATCATCCCAACCTAAGAACAAACAACTATTTCCTATAAATACAAACCCCAATCCCCCCACTCTAAACCCCACAGTGAGCCTTCCTCTTGACCCATCAGAAAATCCTGATTCCACTAGAACAGTGGAACCCAGAGCAGACCTCCTGACAGAGATTTAGCTCTCAGCCTATAGCATTTACCAAAGACAGGAAGACGGTAGTGATAAATACAGGAACTGGATCTTCACACCAATCAAACCAATCCTCATCCTTGGGGATTCAAATCTATGCCACCTACCCAAAGTAGAAAACAAAGACCTACAGATCGTTAGCTAACCAGGCACACAAATGGAACATGCCTTTCACATTATCAAAAACAAAACCCCAACCTTGGCACAGGTTCAACACGTTTTCCTTTCCTTTGGATTAAATAACAGGGAACGGGTAAAACGAATACACATTATTCACATGCCACTAATTAATTTCGACAAATCCCTGCCTTCAAAAATTATGGACAACATAAAATTTATCATTGAAGCAATACAACTAACAGGTCATAACATCCACCTATTGTCAGCAGAGTCATTTAGAACCCAAGTGGATAAGATTCACTGGACTTCAACCACAGGGAGAGCCATGGCCACTCACTGGTTGAAGTATTGAAACTAGGGAGGAAAAAAGCCATAGTTCAAGGCCATTTACTACAACAATCAGTCATTAACCTTTCCCAAATATACACACCTTCATCAGAAGAGATATCCTTACTAAATAAGGGCCTGTCCTTTATCCCCTCACACAAAAATAAACCCCATAATTGGAAGGATCTACTATTGGATTTAGAAAAATTCCATACCAAAATACAAAGGGAGCTATATTTTGAAACTGGTACAGACACCACTAAGGCACTGCCCTTTTGTGAGAAATCATCTTGGATGCAATCGCCACAACAATTACCAAAAAAAACATGAAATTTCTTAAATAAAAATTACATCAATTTAAAGAGACTCACCACCCTTCCTCTTACTTCTAATCCTAACCTATCAGCAAAAGAGATTGTTGCCTTAAAAGCTCTCTCCCACAGAAAAAAAAACATTGTAATCAAACTGGCAGACAAGGGAAGTGCAGTCGTAATAATGGACAGAACACAGTATGTTCAAGAAGGCTTACGCCAATTACAAAACACAGATTTCTACACAAAACTATCAACCCCAATATTCCAAGACTCAATACCCCGTATTCAGGAAGCAGTTTGCAAATTATCAAAGGGTGGTCATATACACCAACGACAGGCAAACTATTTGATAGGAGAACATGTTCCAAGATCTAGACAGTTCTATCTTCTACCTAAAGTCCATAAACCACCAACCGGGTGGCCCACCTCAAACATGCCCCCAGGACATCCTATAGTTTCAGACTGCGGAAGTGAAAGCTATGGAATTGCAAAATTCATTGACTTCCACCTTAACCCCTTGTCCACCAAACCCAATAGCTACATCAAAGACACCTACAACTTTGTTGAAAAAGTGAAGACTCTAATAGTCCCCACAGGTTCATTTCTATTTTCCCTAGATGTTGATAGCCTTTACACAAATATTGAAACCCCCTTAGGCCTACAAGCAATACAGGACTGTTTCAAAACACACCCAGAACCCACCAGACAAAATAACATAATCTTAGAACTATTAGAACTTAGCCTCACCCAAAATGATTTTGAATTGAATAGGGAACACTACCTCCAAACAAAAGGAACAGCTATGGGAAAGAAATTTGCAATATCCTATGCCAACATCTACATGGCCCAATGGGAAGAGACGGCCTTCCCCAAGTGCACCTGGTTACTATTCTGTTACCTGCCATATTTAGATGACATATGGGGAATTTGGCAATACAGCCAAGATGAATTCAACAGCTTCCTACATGCCTTAAACTGTCACCACACCTCCACGAATGTAAAATCTGTCTTCAGTTACAACAACATAGATTTCTTAGACACAACGGTTTATAAAAAACCAACCTTCCCCATCACAAATAGATGAAACCTAAAAGTATTCTTTAAAAAACCTGATACCCATGCTTTACTTCAATACAAAAGCTACCACCCCTGTCACACGTTCAGAGAATTAATATGATCGCAATTACTGGATTCTCAAGGATATGTACCCAAGAATCAGACTTCCGGGAAGCCACACAAATCCTCTTTAGGGCACTTAGGACCAGAGGTTATACTAGATCTAAACTACGTGCATTAAATAAAGAACATAAACAATCCAAAAGCAATAATCCCATCCGCCACAGCACAGAGGATAAAATATTAGTCCCCGTCACCATTTTTTTTTACCAACATCCCTAGCATTCATCAGAGCAATCAAAGATAATTTCTCAGAAACCTTATCTCCCACTCCTGTAGAGGAAAACATGACTCTTCTGGCAGCCTACAAGAGAAACACTACCCTTAAAAATTGACTTGTGAAGAGCCGTCTTCCAAAGTGCAAACGAGAAACAAACAAGGGATCAAAATGCCATAACATAATAAAACCACTGGGTCAATTGAAGGCATACCCATTACCAAATATACCCCTTAATACAAGTAACTGTATATACGTAATAACCTGCAGAAAATGCAAAACAATACGTGGGACAAACAAAAAAAATCCATTAAAACAAGATGGCACCACCACAGATATTGCATTGGTCAACAAACAACGGGGAATAGAAACAGAACTTTGATAAAACACTTCCAAAAACATGGACTTACCAATCTACACATCCAAGGACTTCAGCATAATCCACACTGGACTGAAAGACAAAGACGATGAGAAGAATGGCTATTGATCAAAAGGTTAGACACCAAAACTCCCAATGGCCTAAACGGACGAGCAGAAGATAAATATATACCCATATTGATTAGTTTATAACTATATAAAAAATTGTTTAAGACTGTATCTCAGTGTGATAATAATCTAAATATACCGATTGAATGTCAACACGTTCTCTGTAAATAGTTTATCTTTGTGTAAAGGTGCTTAAGTTTCTTAGCGCCAGAAAAAAACACACAAGTACACGATGACCAAGGAAAACGAAGGGCAGTTGCACAACACTTTTCCTACTCTGAACACCCCTTAAAAACAAACAGTTAAGTAAATGAATAAAAATAAATAAAAATAAGTAAACAGACCAAGACATTTAACATATTCACTCAACGTTGGAGGCATTTGCATATCGATTCATGAGACACATAACCCTAGCCCTTTTGCATAAGTGACTGAGCTGATTAATTACCAGATTTTGGAGAAACTCCGAATGTAGCATATCAACTTTTCTAAATTTAAACATAACATACTTTCTTGATGATATATAATAAAAAAAAAACACTGTTGTATCCTTGTCCTCTTTTTTTCTCTCTCTCTACCTGGGTCCTTCTGAAAATTCCCAAAGGTCTGAAACAAGTAAGGAAGGTCTTTAGACATTACAGATATACATGATATGATAGGGTATTACATAATAGACTTCGGTTCCTATTTAAAGCATCTTTATCAATGCAATACCACTAAAAATGTCTACACATTAAACTACTTCTGTGGCAATCTAGATAAAATACCCTTTCCCACTTTGGGGATTCTAGAGAAACTCTATATACATAGATAGAAATAGAATAATATTATTGTGAAATTAAAAATATTATTTACTAATGTCAGGGCAATAAAGGACTTAACACCTGAAAAACTCCTAATAAACATTATTTTGAATATATTCACATTAAAGTGAAAGCACACACAATCCCCGATCGGAGGCAATATTGTTATATTGCCCTTCCAGGACCATGTAGGTATCTTCCAGGACCGGAAGCGACAGCACGAGATTCTCATGTATAACCAAGTCATGAAAGAGACCATTTTAGATCACTCGAAGGTGAATGCGTGCTCTAAACACACACAAAAATGAAACAGATCCACTTTAACAACCCATTCTCGTTCAGTCACGCCTGCAGAAGGTGTAAGATAAACCGAAATGTCGCGGATAAACTGAATGATCTTTACATCGCTGTTTGTAATTTATACTTTCAATTTTCTTTTACCGGAGATGATGACCAATCGTACTAGGGTGCGTTGGGCCAACAAACACTGACAATATCGCCCAAACAGGGTGAATTTCAACCCCAATTTAAATGGTGAATGCCATAGACGCAACCATAACGTGCATTTTGACTCTTTTGAACCAAAAGTTGAGTCAAACAGATGCGACACGCTTGTAGCCTTTCTCCACATTGTTATCATCATGGACGCATGGCCCAGGCTCAGATCACCCATACACCCGAACGCAGTGTATCTTTGTCCCTGGAACTAGGAATGGGCATTTCTTTATTTCGATTAATCCACAGGTTTGACAAACGAGTACTTGATTAATCGGGAGCAGGGCTTAAGCAAGAGGCGGGGGCGTGTGTGCGTCAGCGACAATTAAATAACATTCAATAAAAAAAAAAGAAAAAAAAAATATATATATATATATACACATACACTGGCGATCAAAATAATGACTGTAGCATGGAAAAAGATTACAACAAAAATTTCTGAAGGTGACAACAATCAGCAATTAGTAGGAAGTGTACAGGCCTCTGCTCTGAATGACTTTGGCACATCTGCAGCGACAGGACAGCACTAGTCTCTCACACTGCTCTGGTGTGATTTTGGTCCACTCTTCTTCCAGTCTCCTCCACAGTTCAGTGACTGTAGTGGGTTTCTTGGCCAAAACTTTGTCGTGGAGGTTCTCTATTGGGTTGAGGTTCAGGACTCTGGGCAGGTCATGTCATTATTTCAATGTTTTCAGTTTCAAGGAACTGCTTTATCCGTTTTGTTGTGTGACATGGAGCATTGTAATGCATTAACATTGTGGGCTGATTGGGTGATGAACACAGGTAAGGAATCATATGTTGTTGAAGACAATATACATAGACAATAAACATTTGCATTCACTCTGCCATGTAGCTATATAAGAGGCCCATCTCCTGCTGCAGAAAACATGCTCCAAACCATGACACTTCCTCCTCCACTTTTCACTGACTCCTTTACACACTTTGGGTTCAGTCTTTCTCCAGTTTGTCGCCGAACATAATGTTTCCTATCGGACCCAAATAAATAAATATTAAAAATAAATAATAAACTTGCTTTCATCACTGAAGTGAACTTTGGACCAGTTCTCCTTTGATCACACAACATGCTCCTCAGCAAAGCTTAGTCTAGCCTTTTGATTCTTTCTGCTAATGGGAGGTTTGGTCACTGCAGTGTCGAAACATTAAACGCAGAGACATCGTATGACAGATCTTTACCCTTTTCAGCGCTGAACTGGTGAGCAATTCCAGCTGCAGTGTGGAAACAATTGCCCATTGAGATCCTCCGTAGTACCCGGTCCTCTCTTGTATTTGTCTTCCGTGGACGACCAGCTTTCCTGGCGGACTTGAATGAGTTTGTGATGTTGTAAAGATTCAATATTCTTGAAATCACAGATTTGGAACGACCAACTTGTCTTGATATGGCTGATAAGGTCATTCCTTTGGCCTTCATCTGGACAACCTGCTGCTGGAGGCTTTCAGTCACTTTAGAAGAGCCCACCATCTTGCAGAGTCAGTGAAACTGAAACCTAGGCTGCCAGTTTAATAGGTGTTGAGAGATAATCAAGGAAATTAGCACCAGGTGCCAGATTAACACCAAGCCCTGTTAAAAAATGTTGATAAAACTATGACAGGATTTAGAAAACAATTAAATTAACGCTGTTGGGTTATTAAAAATCACTATCATTATTGTTTAACACAGTAAACATTTAAAGAATTGTAACAGCATTTTTGGGCATGGCCATCTGGGTGGCACGGGGAGATGGTGTGAAAAAAAAAACAGCCCCAGTAAAAGCTTTGAGTTACAATTTACTATATGCAAGTGTATTAATGTAAAGACGTTAGAGGCCATTCACATTTGGCGTATTTTGCATGTGCAAGTTTGTTATTGTCTATGTGCAACCGAAACAACGGTGGTGAAAGCAAACTGACGCATGCATGCCGCGCGCCTCACGTGCTGCTCTGCTCCCGGTGTGAATACTGGTTGTTTATATGCACGCCGATAAAAAAAAACACGCCACTTATGTACTGTGAAACCGGAGAAACTTTTATGCAGAGGTGTCAGCACGCAGCAAGCTTTGCAAGTCGACAAAACTAAAGTTATAATATGGTGATGATCTTATTTTGACTATATGGCTATGAAGCAGAAAGAAGAGATGATGAATCAGGGAGGTAAGACAACAGATAATTACATAAAATATATATTTTGTATTCTATAGAATTGTCTTTAATATTCTAGTAAAAGATTTCTTAAGAGATCTTAGCATATCACTCCAGTTGCGTCTACATTTTTCCAGTTACATTTAGGATTGATTTCTGTTATTTATTTATAATAATAATTGTATAATATTTATAATAATAATAATAATAATAAATGCATTTATTTCTAAGTACATTTCTAAAAGCAGGTGGTTCGCCCAGGGTGCCATTTAAACTAGACGCCACTGACGTGAGACATGTTGGTTTTCTACATGACGCATTGTAAATAAAATTAATCATAAAGCCTAGAGATTAATATGAAAATGTTATATTACAAATTGTTTTAACTACACAAAATGCATGTGAGCTTGAACTACATGCCAACCAGAAAGTGGATGCGGTTCTCCCGTTACAGGGCGCTAAAACAACAGCAACTGAAGTCGCGCAGGAAAAAAGAAACCAGTTATTATACAGTATTATCCCATTCAATATGTGTTTTATTATTGCTATAAATATTTTGGTTCTGTTTTTAAAACTATAACCAACATTTTTCTATATTGTTGACAACAACAATAAAAAAAAGATACTCTGCATTTCAGTTATTTTATTCAACTGACATTTTTTACCAAAACAATATTTTACTTCAGCAGCATCACAACAGATGTGGATCAAAAAGTTTTTTTTTGTTTTTTTTTGTAAAGTAAAATAAAGTTTCAACAAGACTTAGCCTTACCAAACGGCTGTTAAGTAGCACATAGCCTAACTAAAATTAGCTAGCATAGGGGAGAGCAGGGCACAAAGTAACACTTTTTGGTTTTGGTCAAATAATGAACAAAGTAATAGGGTTAGACAAACCATTTTTTTTACCAATAACACACAAGCCTCTTCTGCATATGAGCACTGAAATTATGATTGCCGGACCTGTGGTTCCTGTGCAGTATTGCCGAAAGTGCCAGGAGTAAAAATGTTACTATTTACCCTACCTCAACTTTTTATTTTTTTACAGTGTGGGGCCAGTTGTAACAGACAGGACGTTAGTTGTAACACATGCTTATAAAGGCATATTTCAAACTATTAATTTAAATTCAGTTTACTTCAAATAGTAGCTGTATCTACTCAGTAATTTAGTCATTTCTGTTATATTCTACATAGCACAGTATGTTTATGTATTTATTTGTTTTGAAACACATTTGAATCTATTTGCATTATTATCCATTTATTCATTATGCAATGCATTTATTTGCATTATTAGCAATAAAATATAATTTTTTTCTATTAAAACAATATTTTCTATAAAAAAATATATATATATATTTAAAAAGTTCTCAACATTACACTCAAAATTCAAAAATATATTTTGTTAGTTTAATTTGTGTCCAAAAGTGTGTGGCTTAATTGTAACACCCTGTTACAACTAACCCCGCTGTGTCATGTTTTCCTCAAAACTGGCTAGCAGTCACTTTTTTTTTTACATCTTTCAAAATGATTGCCCCTTTTAGCCTAGAAGACAGGGATCACAACAATATAAGATTTTACGTACATACTTTCACAGATTTAATATATATATGTATATATATATATATATATATATATATATATTAACTATAATAAAAAAAAATACTTTTGTGCTGCAAAAATGGTTTCTCCTGTGTTTCTTATCCCAATTTCGACAAACTTTTTCAATAATTGTCAGGAAGACGTCTGCCGACATTGTGGTAAAAACCTCGGAAGCATGCCATGGTTAACCCTGAGCAAATACCTAAAAACTCTGTGTTACATTTAACCTGCGTTACTTTGTGCCCCGCACTCCCCTAATTTGACTGCGTAAACCTAAAATAAAAATAGCCTCAATATATTTTTTTTTTTTTTACCACAGCTATAAAACTTAAAGATTAGGTAAAATAACGTCCCTCAAAAATATCAGTCGGTGGAGGTAAATAAAATCGACCTAATTTAACTATGATGCTTAAACTTAAAACAAAAACAGCCTGATTATTTTACCATACATGGCTATTAAAAACTTAACACAAGGAAAGACTACATAGGTCTATTTTTATTCAAAAAGATCAGTCAGTGTACATGCTCCGATGAAAGCTGAGTGCAAAGTTTAATTAGAACGGCAGTGGAAAAAACGCGCTCAGCAGCCACAGAAGTTGCAGGAACAGCCAGCTACCACTAGGCAAGGGTGCTTAGCCTTGCACATCGAGACTTATTTACTTTGCACCACAATAAAGGATCCGAGTTTAGAGAGATGCATGGCTCCCTGAAGTAGCTTTCGATTTTGGTCATCCGGTGAAACAACACTCATGCCGTAGGCTAGTCCTTGCCGAAAAGAGTCTTAAGACACAGCGCGGACATGACAGCTAAAATTATCACACACCAGACCCACATTCGCGTGGTATTTAAAATGAAACTATTCAGATGGCACTTTGTGGCGTGGCAAAAATATGACCAGTGTCTTGAGTAGTGCTGGGCACCACTGTGTACCCTGATAGAAACATAAGTTTAGAACTCTGAAATGCAACACTTCTGGTGTGTGACTCGATCTGCGCTCAGGTCTTGTCTCTAGACCGCAACTCCCTGCAGCCACAACCAATCAAATACCAAACTACCGCCCAAATACCAGCATAACCAATCAGAAAGATTGAAAATAATTTAATTTTAGAGCCAACCGATCATCATTTTCATGCTCGATCGTCCCTGATGGGTTTGATTAATCGAATAATTGTGCACATCCCTACCCAGAACGCTTTAATGTCTCATCTGCATGATACTTACTGCCCAGCAAAAGGTACATTAAATGTTCCAGAGCAGAATACATCTAATTCAGGGATATAAGAAGGAATTCTCCCCCTCCAGATATTAATAACAGGAAAGCTCCAATTAACAAGCGACCCACTGGTAGATGGGTTTATGTGAAAGAAAATCAAGACAATACATACAAATCTGTCGATAACAGAACACCAATAAAATCCAGAAGCATAGCACACAACAGAAACCATAGATTTAATGACCATGAAAAAGATATATCTACACACTGTCGTTATATTCATCAACCAAACGACAGAGAAATGTCCAGTAGCTCAAAGAAACAATCCCAGATCTGTGAAACGTCAGATTATGACTCAGACATGGCGGACCACCACTAGGTACAACCCTATACAAACCACCACAATGATATTTACCTTTCCACTCGTCCCAGAAGACCACAGTCGCACACCACAGACCTCCACAAACCACAAAGGGACCTCGACAGACAACAGGGTAACACACTCCACCTACGTATTCATATAACCCACCCATCTAACACCTCTAGGATCCAGAAACAGCAGTAATATCACCATACAACACCACAAGAGGAGGCCCCGTCCTTCATTGAACAGACGAGGGGAAAACATTAACGATGATGCAACAAAAGGGGAACACAGGAAAATCTACACTCCCGCATCATCACAATTCCAAAAGGTAACCAGACTGTTTTTTAAACTACTCAGAATAATCCATCATTTGGCCAAGGTGACTAATTCATAACTACCAATCTGCATCCTTTGGACACACCATTCAATACCTGATTGATATCATTAATCCAGTCACCCCCAATGAAGCTGTGAAGTCACGTATAGTAGACAATGCAAGAAACTTGTCTCATAACACACAGATAATCCTAAAAAGACACTATGAGAGGGTAATTGAACAAATCACAGCTGAAATCAAAACTTTTTTCCCAAGTCACCCATGGGCCTCCAGCCCCCTCTAATACGTTGGAGCACCAGTCAGAAAATATGGTCGACCCAACCTGGTCCCGACAAACAACAGCTTCCTACCCCCTTCCCACTGAGCCAATCAGCAACATCCAAACGCAAGGAACTGATGCCCCTATGGACATGCACATACCTCAAGCTTAGCCTGACATGTAGGAGCACCCGCTAGACAGCGTGGTTGACCCAGCCCGGTCCAGACAAATTTGACCCTTGACTACCACCCCACCCATACACCCTCAGACGATCTTGCGATCTCGACATAGAACTGTCAATATACTCAACATCGTCAATCCAATCAACTGACAGTGATGAGGAACAGTAACAGTACAGACTGAAATGCCCCCCCAAGCACAAAGTGAGTATGAACAGATCCCAGGAGACTCAGAGAACACCCCTGGGACCCGGTAGTTCAAGCTAGCTAATTCAACGCAGCTAGTTCAACGCAGCTAGACTTAACTGGACTCTTGACGGAAAGAAAAGAAAGAAGAGTAAACAGAAGATGGGGAAGTTTGAGGCTGGTCTCATCCCATCTTAATGTTCAAGTCCGCCTAGACTGGACCTGGAGAAGAGTTGTCCTGGAAGTGGAGCATCTCCACACCTCAACAGCTGCTGCTGGTGCAACTCTGTTGAACTAGACTCTGTTCTGCTGTACTCTGCTCTACTTAGAGAGTTTTGGGGTAATGGGTTTTAACCACCAATGTTTCCGGCCCCTAATAGAGCTGGATCAATAAGGCATTGTCCGTGGATCTGCGTGACAGTCCCATGTTAGCACATGCAGCTTTAGCATGACTAACTCACATGAGCCATGGTGCTAAGAAATATAGGACTAAGCATACATTTATAATATGAACATGATACATTTTACATATCTATAATTAAAAAGAATGAAAGAAAGGGAAAAGGTTTCACTCATTCATCTCACACAACATACACATAATAGTACATTTGTGATAAATCAAAGCATAATGGTTACACATGATTAAGGGATTCTTAACATATACATGATTCAGGTGTCATACAAAAGCAATAACATGACATTTCATTAAAAGTCAGCTATCATCGTTTTGAGGATGATCTGATGAACTTTAATGTCTGGGGAGAGTCTATAAAATTCATAGAGGATTTTGATTCTCTGTTTTGGACCAAAGTCAGTCAATTTTCTGTCTTGCATGGGGGTTGAAAACTCGATTTCCTGAGGTCAAACACATGTTCTTTATTAAGAAAAGTGTTCTCAAGACCCGTTCGTCTTGAGTTAACTTGATCAGGATAGTGGGTCCGATGACACTTAACTGATGATGAACCAGTCATGAGGCCGATAGCCTCAAGGCATCCGCTTCCTGCTCTGTACTGCAACAAATGTGGCCTGACCTTCTGATTTTGGTCAGAGACCAAAATGGCTCTCGATCAAGGTGATTCTGATCACAGGTGTCGACTCAGTTATTGGTGTCTCCCAATTTCCTTCTGTTCAGGTGCTGCGAATGCAGATAGAGAGTTTCCCGAGTGCTAAACTAATCCATGGAGCACACCTCCTCAGAATGGCAACCAAACGAGTACAGGTAGATGAGATGATCGTAGCCCTGGGCTTAAACAATAGGGGCAACGCCATAGAGCCACATCGATCAGGGAACTGGAGGAACTGTGCAAGGTAATTAAGGAACATTTTCCTACTTCCACAGTTTACATCCCGCTAATGAACTACTCGCTTAAACTACCCAGTTATGAGCAGGCAATTTTAAGACACATTAACATGAATATTTACGAGAAATGTGAATTTAACTTACCGTTAACGTCGCAAGAGATTCTCAGTGGAATTGGATAATGTGGACACACAAAGCGGCGGGAATCACTTAAATTCTGGCTAAGATGTTAAAACAAAAAGAACCGAATAACTCCAATGAGGGACAACCTGAAATGATAATTAACCTATCCAAAACCTTCATTCTCTCTGAAGCTTATACCTCCCTATTATCCAAATGACTAAATTTTATCCCCACAAGTAAAATATTCACAGACCAGAAAAACACCCTGGTCACAGACTTACAAAAATACCATAGACTTATCAAGTTAGAAGTGTCTTTTGAAAGAAAAAAATCAAAAAAGAAAAAAAACATACATTTACACAGGGATCAGATTGGGTCCCGGCCTTATGTAGACTGCCAAAACAAGTACAGAAGGAGATAGCGGTGTAAGAAATCAACCTACTTTATAAGATCGATCAGGGATTTATTAGCTCATATCAATGACTTGAATCTTGAAGATTCAAATCAATGATTCGACTCAATTGAGTCAGATTGAATCAGATCAAAAGATTCAAACATTATCTACCATTTGTCCTTATTGTACTTTAACAATTTTGTTTATATTATTTTCATGGCCAACGATAATAACAACACAGAATCGAGTTAACTTTTAGCAAGGTAACAGATCTACAGCTTGAGGCAATGACTTAGAAGCACATAAAACAAGAACACCGTTCTTACAAAAGCAGAACAAACTACGTAATAAGCAAACAACAAACAAATGCACACACACGTTCACACACACTGGGTACTCCTGGGTTACCAGGGGTAACAGACTGTGGAGAGTTTGCGGAAGTTTCGGCGGTCCAAAACTTAAGAGGTTTGCATAGAGAGTTTGTGGTGACCCAATCGCGTGGCAACGCAGTGTCTGGGCGGGCGACAGGGGGCAGAGAGCAACAGCAGGCACAAGCCAGCTTGATGCAAAAAGCAATGTTTTTAGGGCTGCAGTGGGTTTTTAAGGGACCTGATCTGATCCGTTCCCTTCCAATGAGCAGTTGCCATGGAGGGCGGGGCCAAGCCCCGTACCAGCGTAGCCAAGTCAAACATTAACCGACTGCAAGAGACTTCTCATGGTAAAATCTCGGGTAAGATTGTAACTATCTGACATCAAATGTTACAAGACGAATACTGTTCATACTACTAGTTTTTCATTTACACCAATGTATTGCAAATAAAAAAGAGTTTGGTTTAATACCAAACATCAAATATTTCAGACACATACAGATCATTTTAACCTGGTATAAGGGTAACACAACAAATTATTAACCTGGTTGGTTGGAATAAACAGCACATAAGGAAACCTATAATATTATTATTTAAAATTATTTAAAATTATTTTATTCTTTAAAATATCAAATTTGCCTTGGCTCTAACATTTAAGAGATTGTCTTTCTTAAGTCTTTCATTCGTATGCATTAATTGCCAGAGCTTTCTTTGTCTCATCTCTTATGGAATTTGTCCATCTGACTGCAATTAGAATGTCCAGAGGGCGAACACATGGCCACACAAAAAAAAAAAAAATCACATGATCGGTCGTTCAAAAGTCTCTTGATGGAGAGATCCTGAAAGCCCAATTGTCTAGATGGTTGATGATTTACAAAATTGCTAAAAACATCTCTGTCCATCCGTGGCCAGGGTATTGGGGAAAACAGTCGAATAACAGTCGTTCACTCTTATATGATAACATAAGCCCTGGAGTGGAGTTAAATGAATTAGACCATGTGGCTACCCCAAGATTCCAAGCCTGATTTGAACTGGTTTCGGATCAGTGAGTCCCTTCAGCGGCAGACCAATATGCCTTAAAACACTTTATTTGGGGCCTTGAAAGCACTCCTAACTTATCCCATGAGGAGGAGGAGAGAGTCTTGATAGAGTAAAAAAATAACAAGATGGTTTTCAAACCAGCAGATAATGGGAATGCAATAGTTTTTTTTATAGAGACCAATATATTAGGGAAGGAAATAGGCAGTTAAATATAACTAAACATTACAAACCACTAGAGGAACCCTTATACTTGAAAACCATGGGTGAGGTGAACTCCATCTTGACAGAAATGACGGACAAGGGTGTCATTAACAATGACCAGAAATTATACTCAACAGTCAGCAGAGCCTCTGGACCAAGAAGATTTTATCTCTTATCCAAAATACACAAAAGACCAGAATCATGGAGTAAACCATTCAAAATACCACCAGGTAGACTGATTGTTTCCGACTGCAACAGTGAAACTTATTATACTGCAGAAGTGCTCGAATACTGTCTAAAAGACATATCAACCAAACACCCGAGTTACATCAAAGACTCTTATGACTTCATAGAAAAAAATAGCTAAATTATTATCCCACAAGATGCGTTTTTATTTACCAATGATATCGACAGCTTATACACATTTAAACGGAAGCAGGCCTTAGAGCAGTACAAAATTGTATGGGGAAGTTTCCTAATCCCAAAAGACCAGATGAGTACATTTTAAAACTATTGGAGATTAACCTAACACAGAATGATTTTGAATTTGATTCCAAATTTCATCTGCAAGTCAAGGGAACGGCAATGGGCAAAGAGTTTGCACACTCATATGCCAATATTTTTATGGCAGAATCGGAAAACTCAGCTCTGAGACTATGCAAAAAAGGCCCATGTGCTACTTTAGATTCTTGGATGACATTTGGGGAATTTGGACACACATCATGTCAGATTTTCAAACATTTGCTGAATTCCTAAATACACATCAACGATTGATTATCATCAAATATTCTATAGATAACAGTGAGGTCAATTTCCTAGACATCATGACCTATAAAGGCTTTAATATTTGACCGCATGCGCTCAGAAAGAGAACATTTTCTTGAGGCCATGAAAACATTATTTAAAGTGCTTAAAGGCAGATGTTATACTAGATACTTTCTTAGAACTGCATTTAACAGATTCCTGAAAAAAAAAACGATACTTCACTTACCCCCCCAGGTAGATGATAAAAAAAAAAATAATTCTCTTAGTCACCAATTTCTTGGAGGTGAGTGTTCAATTAAATAAAGCGACGAAAATAAACTTCAGAGCATCTTTCGGGAACACCAATTACCTGCAAAAACACAAACCTATTACACCGTACAGAAAAAAACTAAAATCATAATGACATCCGTGTCCACAGCAAAATCAAGCCACTTCAATCAGCAAGAAACAGAAAACCTTTCGGTTTAAACTATTTTCAACATAAGAAATGGATTAAGAACAGTACGACGAAACAAATCTTTCAGATTGATAACCTTTTCACCACCTGAACCGCCAATTGCATTTATTTTATCTATTGCAGCTGGTGCTCAAAAAAATACATAGGCCAGACTAAAAACTCCATCAGCACCAAGGTGCACCAGCACATATATAACATTAAAAATAAGATTGAAAAACTCAAATATGTGGTTCAACATTTTCTAGCACATTATATAACGTTTCTGAGAGTTGATTCTTCAATCAAATCCATACTAGTCTCTAACAGTAAGACTAAAACTAGAGAATGGATCAGCAGATTAAACACCAAATTTCCTCAAGGACTAAATTAACAAAAAAACTAACAAAAAAAGAACACTTGAAGCATGTGACTACTCTAACACTGCAATAAAACATATTTTTGTACCTCTTTATATCCAGATTCAGTGCGATGGACGGAGAGACCCAGAACGGACCAGAGAAAACCCTGTGACCATTATACTGACAGATCCACATTCAGCAGCTCACCCAGCCCAAGACGGGATCCCAGAGGCCTTAACCACTTACACCTTCCACACACAAGACTAATATTCTATACTCCATTTACTAGTCTGATTCCATGCACGTAGGCCTGATTCTAGGCCCATATCAAAACCCTTTCTAAACCCAACCATTCACCTTCTAAGCTCTCTACAGAGCCCACCAGAATCCTAGTTAGTTCTACCGGAACCCTCATTACACACACACTTTCACTCACCTCACCCACTTCATAACACCCCATATGACATTACCCCTCACCCTTACCCCTGTCCCCTACCCTAAGCCCACCCTTAACCCCAACCCCCACCCTTCTCCCTAACTCCAACCTTAACCACAACTCCAACCCCAACCTCCACTCCCACCCCCCTCGCTAACCCCTACCCTAAAACTATGCACAAACTATGGTAGGCTCTTCTTTGGGCGTCATATTATTATTATTATTATTATTATTATTATTATTAATGTTATTATTGTCATTATTAGTATTATCATTATTGTTAAAATAATTACTTTACCTTTTAGAATTACAGTTTTACGTAATTTTAAACATAAGTTTAATTATACATATAATAGTTATATATTATTATTTTTAAATACATATAACCTTAATAATTCTTTAGCATTTCTAGAATACAGATTATTATAGTTTTCATTCCTGCTTATAGCCAGTAGTAGAATCATAATGTCTTGGGTCAACCCAAACCACTATTGCTTGTCTGTCTTTTGAAAAAAAAAAAAATGCTAAAGAGGAGACACCATATTTATTCACCTTTTTTGGCTTTTACCACCCCCTCTGAGAAGAATAGGCATAGACCTGAGGGTAAATATGAGGTTGTCTGTAAGACTGGGAAAATACTAAATTTGGTTGTTGGCCTCCCCAGTGAAAAGGGGCCAGGGGTTGATGAAAGAAAGAAGAATCGTAACATATGAAGTCCAAAATGAGGCTTTTGTCATTCGAAGACATATACTTATGCTCCAACATAGATTCAAACCATTTACCCCTTAGGAGACAGAGGGAAAAGTACCCTTAATACGAAGTCTGGCAGGAGAAGAAAGTACTCCCTTTTTTAGAATCAAACCGGGCAGGGATTACAGCAGGATTATGGAACTCACAGTATTTTTTCAGCGTCAGCCACGCAGAACCTGACACTGTCGACAACGAGGGCGGCAGACCCACCACCTCCATTGCAACCAGAGTCACGAATGCCAGCATTTCAAGAGGGAGAGGACGTGGATAATTACTTGCGTCGCTTTGAGCATCTGGCAAAGTCCTGGGGTTGGCCGGAAGAGGAATGGGCGAATCGACTAGTACCCCTTCTCACAGGAAAAGCGCTGGAAGCGTACCTCGCGATAGACGAAGATCGGGTGGAGGTCTATAAGGATCTTTGAGAGGCGCTGATGGCAAAGTTCAACTTATAACCAGAGACCTACCGACAACAATTCCGGCAGACGCTAACACCTGCTGGAGAGACACAGACAGAGACATACAACCGACTCAAGGGGCTCTACAAACGCTGGGTACGACCAGAGCAGTGCACGAAAGAGCAGATAGGAGAGGCTATCAGCAACTACTACGAGTTCTTCCACATGAGGTGCGGACCTGGGTGAGAGAGCATGAGAGCATTTAATCCAAGATGGCGCCGAGCATGGCCGCCGTGTTGCGAGCTCCCAGCGAACTTCGTTGTGTTTTGTATGTTTTACTTGTATTTTTGTTGTTTTTCGTGCTGGATGTACACACTCTCATTGCCTACGACAGACACACACTTCGAGAAATTGGCTCCCTCGTCGCACACTGAAAACCGGACTTTGAGTTCTTCAACGACGCTCTGTTTACAAACACAACAACAGAGCCCTTTGTCTGGGCCACACAACCGAGGCGACGACGCAAACGCAGCCGGAAAAGAGGAAAGAGAGCCGGCGTCCTGGTCAGACTAAGACGCCGTGGATTTCGACCTCCGCTCCCCATCATTCTGCTGGCTAACGTTCAGTCACTGGACAACAAACTTTGCGAGCTACGGGCGCGCATTTCCTTCCAACGGGAAACAAGAAACTGCTGCATTATCTGTCTTACAGAAACCTGGCTATCTGCGGAGGTACCAGACACAGCTGCTGAACTTTCGGGCTTTTCCTTGCACCGCGCGGATAGAACGAAAGAACTCACAGGGAAAAGCAAAGGAGGAGGTGTTTGTTTCTTTATTAACAACTTATGGTGTGATGAGAGAAACATACACCCAGTTAGATCATTTTGTTCTCCTGATCTGGAATACCTTATGCTTCGGTGTCGACCATACTGGCTACCAAGGGAATTCACATCGGTCATTATTACGGCTGTTTACATCCACCCTCAAGCCAACACAGAGCAGGCGCTCAGAGAACTGTATGGGAGCATAAACGAGCAGGAAACCGCACACCCGGAGGCAGCGTTTATTGTTACAGGGGACTTTAACAACGCCAATCTCAGGAAAATCGCTCCAAAATACTTTCAACATATCACCACAAACACGCGTGGCGATCGTATTTTGGACCATTGCTACTCTCCGTTCCGGGATGCTTACAAATCCCTCCCCCGCCCACCATTTGGCAAATCAGATCACTCTTCTGTTCTGCTCTTGCCTGCTTACAGGCAGAAACTGAAACGGGAACCACCCACCCTCAGGACGTTTCAGAGCTGGTCAGACCAATCGGATTCCATACTTCAAGACTGTTTTGATGACGTTGACTGGGAGATGTTCCGGGCAGCTTCTGATGACGACATCGAAGTGTACTCAGACACAGTTACAAGCTTCATCAGGAAGTGCATAGAAGACATGGTCCCAACAAAAACTGTCCGTATCTACCCCAACCAAAAACCATGGATCAACGGCGAAGTTCGAACAGCCCTATCAGTGCGAACTTCCGCCTATAAATCCAGAAATGCAGAGGAACAAAAACAAGCAAACTACAACCTCAGAAAAACGATCAAAGCAGCAAAACGTCAATACAAAGACAAGATAGAGGGTCAATTTAACACCAATAACGCAAGGAGCATGTGGCAGGGACTTAATTACATCAAGGACTTTTAAAGTAATAAATCCACCACTGTGAACATTGCTGCGTCTCTCCCGGATGAGCTCAACTCATTCTACGCCCGCTTTGAAACCCAGGACAGCGCGCACACACAGCGCGCTCCCGCGGCCAATACAGAAACCGCCAGCACACTCACTGTTTCTGTAGCGGATGTAACGAGATCTTTCCGTCGCGTGAACATCCGAAAAGCTACGGGCCCAGATGGCATCCCTGGACGTGTACTTAAAGCATGCGCACACCAGCTAGCGGGGGTTTTCACGGACATCTTTAACCTCTCGCTCTCTCGGTCTGTGGTTCCCACATGCTTTAAGACAGCTACTATTGTGCCAATACCGAAATCAGCTAAAACCACATGCTTGAATGACTGGCGTCCGGTTGCACTGACACCCATCTTCAGCAAGTGCTTTGAGAAGCTGATTAAAAATCACATCTGCTCTGTACTGCCCGCTAACACTGACCCTCTGCAATTTGCATACAGAAACAACCGCTCCACTGATGATGCAATTGCTTTCACCTTGCACACTGCTCTGTCTCACCTGGAAAACAAAAACACATATGTGAGAATGCTGTTTGTGGACTACAGCTCAGCATTCAACACCATAGTGCCTGCCAAGCTGGTGATAAAGCTCCAGGCTCTGGGCCTACACAGCTCTCTGTGCAACTGGATCCTGGACTTCCTGTCAAGCAGACGCCAGGTGGTCAGAATGAACAACATCACCTCATCCACACTGATCCTCAACACTGGTGCTCCACAGGGCTGTGTTCTCAGCCCACTCCTGTACTCCCTGTACACACATGACTGTACATCCAAACACAGCTCCAACGTCATCGTTAAATTTGCTGATGACACAACGGTGGTGGGCCTAATCACAGATAATGATGAGACGGCCTACAGAGAGGAGGTGCACACTCTGACGCAGTGGTGTCAGGAAAACCACCTCTCACTCAACATCAGCAAAACCAAGGAGCTGGTGGTGGATTTCAGGAGAGAGAAGAATGAACACACTCCCATAACCATCAACGGGACACCAGTGGAGAGAGTCAGCACTTTCAAGTTTCTTGGAGTACACATCGCTGAGGATCTGACATGGACTGCTCACACAGACGCAGTGTTAAGGAAGGCACAACAACGCCTCTTCTTCCTTAGGCGCCTCAGGAGGTTTGGAATGAGCCCCCACATCCTCCGCTCGTTCTACACCTGCACTGTGGAGAGCATCCTCACTGGCTGCATCACCACCTGGTACGGGAACAGCACCAGCAGCAATCGCAAAGGTCTACATAGGATTGTGCGAACTGCTGGACGTGTAGTAGGAGGTGAGCTTCCCTCCCTCCAGGACATCTACACCAGGAGGTGCATGAGAAAAGCCAAGAGAATCATCAGCGATCCCAGCCACCCAAGCCATAGACTTTTCTCTCTGCTACCCTCAGGCAGACGGTTCCGCAGCATTCGGTCACGCACCAGCCGACTGAAGGAAAGTTTCTTCCCTCAGACTATCAGGCTGATGAACACTTAACACACCCCACACAAACTCTCCCATACCCCACACTGCATACCATAAAGATGTAGCATGCACTGCACTTTAACCAATCTATACTTAAACAATACTGCCTACAACTATGTGTACACCTATCCATTGTACGCATCACTGTCACATTGCCAAATTTACACTGTTTTGTTTCTTTTTTGTGAGTATGTTGTTGTATTTTGCACTGTCTGTATTTGCACTGTCTGTATTTTACACTGTCGCTGTATTTGCACTGTCTGTATTTTGCACTGTCTGTATTTTGCACTGTTGTTGTATTTGCACTGTCTGTTTTTTGCACTGTTGTTGTATTTGCACTATCTGTATTTTTCACTGTCTGGAGCCAGCACCTAAGCTTTTCACTCATCATAGCACACGTGCTGCTGATGATGTGACAATAAAAGTGATTTGATTTGATTTGATGAGCCAACCGATGGGCTGAATGTTGCAAGACTGGGGACGCAGTACCTGAATGCGCACCGAGGAGGTCAGATGCATGCACTGGCTACACCAACACGAGGGGCCAAGCACACTAACAGCAGAAAAAGGTACTGTTTCCTTTATTCCATGTAAAAAAACCTGATTTGTTTCTATTGCCAGCAAGAGGGTCACAAAGCGTTGAACTGTCCAGTACGCAAACCTAAACTATCAAGTCTTTGTTATGTCCCGAGGAAGGGTGACTTAAAAGACAATGTTTTGTGCATTAACAGACACATAGACGTCACAGTGAATGGACAAAGCGTAAATGCACTCATTGACACCGGCAGCACATATACACTGATAAAACAATGCTATGTTCCAGGAAATATCATTGAATTAACACATACACAGAACATTTACTGCGTACATGGGGACAAAAAGGATTATTCTACCACTGAAGTGACTGTTGTGATCAACGATCAACCATACTTGATGTCAGTGGGGGTGGTGGATGCATTACCTGTGGGTATGGTTTTGGGATGGGACCTACCTGTGTTGAAAGAACTGTTGAATAATGCTGGGGAATATAATAATGTGACTGCTGAAATGTCTTGTCCTCGGTTAACACGCTCCCAAACCAGAGCGGGTTTAGAACCCTTACCTACCATGGATGACAGTCTGATCCAAGGGGAGGGAGGCAAACCTAGAAAGTCGAGGCGACAGCACCGAGTAGAGAAACAATTGGGTTCACCCATTGTTAATTTGTCAACTGAAGGGTTGAAGGTGACTACATATGACTGAAAATATTGCACAGTTACAAGTTGAAGATGTAACATTGAAGCATTTGTTTGCCAAAGTGTGTGAGGGGGAAAAACAAATTGAGACGCTTGGGGCAGAGAAATATGTGATAGAAAATGATGTACTATATGTGTTGTCTGATGGTGTCAAACATCTTGTTGTGCCTACATGTTGTAGATTACTCATATTACATCTAGCACACACACCATTCCATGGTCTGGACATTTAGCACACCAGAAAACCTATAAATGCATCAGTACACGATTCTATTGGCCTTCCATGTATACTGACTCACTCATATTGCTCCACATGTATCCAGAAAACCAGCTCTGTTCGCAGGTCAGAGCGAGCTCCATTGCATCCATTACCTGTCAACGAAACTCCATTCAAACGGATCGCCATGGACATTGTTGGGCCGCTGGAACGAAGCAGGACAGGCAACCAGAATATATTAGTCATCTGCAACTATGCAACACAATACCATGAAGCATTCCCTCTAGGCAGCATCACAACTGCTAAGGTAATCACGGCATTAACACAACTGTTTTTTCAGAGTTGGATTCCCGCAAGAGATCATCACTGATCAGGGCACTAATTTCACATCAAGACTGATGCAATTACTACACAAGCAGCTGGGCATCCATTCCATCCGCACAAGTCCCACCGATCCATAAACCGATGGATTGGTAGAAAGGTTTAATCAAACCCTCAAAAGGATGTTGAGGAAATTCGTAAGCGACAACGGCAAAGACTGGGACAAGTGGCTTCCATTGCTGCTATATGCATAGCAAGAGGTACCACAGGCATCCACAGGCTTTTCACCTTTCGATCTCCTGTACGGATGGCAGGTGCAAAGTCCCCTAGATCTGGTGAAGACGAGCAGGGAATATACTGCATTTAGGACACCAGTGGGGCTATACCATTTTAAGACCATGCCCTTTGGTCTTCATGAAGTGGCTGCAACGTTTCAAAGACTGATGAATCAGGTATTAAGAAACTGTGAGGAGTACAGTGCCGCATACCTGGATGATGTAGTTGTTTATAGTACTACCTAGACTGATCATGTACACCATCTGCACAAGGTTCTGCAGAAGATACAGGGAGCTGGTCTGACCCTGAACATCGCCAAGTGTGAGTGGGCAAGACATGAAAAGTATCTTGGGTTCCAACTGGGGAATGGAGAGATACAACCACAAGTGGACAAGGTGGAGGCACTCCGCAACTGTCCTAGACCTCGTACTAAGAAGGAGGTACGATCCTTTCTCGGACTAGGACAGTTGTGGAGTGCCTCCACCTTGTCTGAGAGCACTGCACAGAGAGAAAGCCAGGTGAGCTTGGATAGGGCTAGTGGGGCCTTGTAGTGGCAGAAGCCAGGACGTTTTGAACTAGACTTAGGGGTATCAGGTAATGTGGAATTCTACCCATAGCCAAATTATCAACTGAGGAGCTCACTTCTCATAGCATGTCAGTCATGAGTGTGGTTAACAGCTGCGTTTAAGCTAAATCGCTTTGATTCACTGAGAATAGCTTGTTGATGGATTGATTGTTTGGTTTAAGAGAGTGCTATGCATATTAAGGACTGTAATAGTTCCGTTTAGCGATTTTCCAAAAGTTTGTAAGGCACGGCTTTGGACTGCGAGCTGTTGGCGGATTTCAGGCACATACTTTTTTAACATGCTGACCACTGTCCTGTTGGTGCATTCCACTTGACCAGAGAAGATTGGGTGGTGGCTTATATGAAGCTTGGCTTGAATTCCCAGAAGTTTCCGCACTTCCTGGATGACTTCGACTGTAAAGTTGGTTCCTCAGTCAGATTTGACCCCAAAAGGCAGGCCGAATCTTGAGAAGATGTGGTTCATTAACAGACACGCTGTAGTTTCTGCTGTATCGTTGGGAGCAGCGAGACATTCGACCCATTTTGTGAATTTGCAGACTACTGTCAGGAAGTATTTGTTGCCCCTCGTCGAGCGTGGCAAAGGTCCTACCCAGTCGATTTGGAGGTCTGACCATGGGAAGGTCATTCCTTTCCTTTGCAACGGTGCTCGGTAGTTTGGGTTTGCTGGTTGGAATTAGGCCAATATGCTACTTGTTTGAGCATTTCGTAGGTGGCTTTGGCGCCATGATGTCCAGCGCATAGTCCATCGTGGGCGTACATCAGCATCATCCCCCTCTGGCCACGAGGTATGACGAGCCGTGGTCGAGTGAGTACTTCGGGGACATATGCGAGTATGCCGTCAGTGAGATGCAGCAGGTGCTTGATAGAGTTGAGGTGACGAAGCTCAGAGGACTTGGCCAGGTAAGTGGCTGAGAGTGGATTAGCCAGAGGGTCAGAGATGTGAGCGACCATAGTTTGTAGAACTGCATCAGAAGCTTGAAGGGTGACAAGATCAGTAGCAGCAAACTGTGGTGAGAGAGCAAGTTGGGAGGAGGCAGGGTTTTGCACATTTGTGGTGTGCTGTCGGCGGGTAAAGGCTGACAAATCTGGGTTGGGTGGGTAGGGTTAAAGTGTCCAAGGCTCTCCATGTAATGTGTCTGCTTTGGTGAGGGCGTCCGTTTGGTCATTGAAGTCTTTATCCTGCCCAGGTTGGCGTGAATGTCCACGGACCTTTTTCCAATGAACGAGCATGTTGTGTTTGGTAACAATAGAGTTCCAATGTAGTTGGAAAAACGCTGGATGGCCCACACAGTGCACAGTAAAGACTTTTCACAATCTGAGTACTTGCATTCTGGGGGAAGCAGGGTTTTGCTGGCATAGGCGACCACTCGATTGTCTTTGTCGTGGAGCTGGTACAGCCCTGCACAAAGGCAATGCTTAGAGAAACCTGCATCCAGGTAGAACTCCTTCCTTGGGTCTGGGTAGGCTAGGCATGGAGCAAAGCACAGGCGTTGTTTGAGTATGCCCATAGCTTCGTCTTGAGCTTCTGCCGACACGAAAGGTTCATCCTTTTTCAGGAGGGAGGTTAGTGGTCGTGCAATGTTGGCATAGCCTTCGATGAACTGTCGTGAGTAATTGCACACTCTCAGAAAGCTTCTTAACTCAGACATGTTGGTGGGTGTTTTTATGCTTTGGATTGCCTGGGTACGGCTAGACTGCGGTTCAATGGCATTTCATCCGACGAGCAGGCCAACGTAATTCACTTTGGTTTTACACCATTGTCCCTTGTGAAGGGCAATCTTTGCTCCTGTGATTGTCAGCTGGTTAAGGACGTGATCGATTTCCTTGAGGTAATCATCTACCTTTGAGCTTTTCAGGAGAACATCATCAACATAGACAAGATTACCTCTGGCTCTGGCATCAGGGCATGCTTTGTTAAGGAAGATGTTGAATTCTGCTGGTGAATTAGCATAGCCGAAAGGTCACCGTGTGAAGGTGTATTGCTGATTGCCAAAGGTGAATACCAGTTTGTGTTGGTCATCAGGGTGGACTGGAATTGTTCAGAATCCGGAGGCAACATCCAGTGTTGAGAGGATTGTCAAACCTTGGGGATTTTGGCCCCTTTGGGGATTTCCTGGTCCAACCGAGTCATAGGCCAATGTGACGGGCACCTGCTGGTTCAACTTGCGGTAGTCGATAGTAGGTCGCCATTTCCCATTGGGTTTTAGTACTGGCCAAATTGGAGCAGAATATGTGCTGTTACAGGGGCAAATGACCCCCTTGGTCAACATGGAATCGAGGATTTCTTGCACTGGCTCGTATGAGGCAATTGGGATTTTGTATTGTCTCACAAATGTAGGTGGCACACTTGGGTGGGTTGGTATGCGCACAGTATGGATGTTGGTGAGGCCACAGTCCAGGAAGTCTTTGGCAAAGGAATCTTTTTACTTGTACAAAACTTCTTTGAGTCCTTTGCGATCCACTTCGTTGTGGAGGGCATCAGCCTCACTAAGGATCTGTTGGAGCTGTGCTTCAAAACCAGCAGAGTTCTTCAGTCGAGTCATTTGAGGGACTTTGGGTTTGGATGGCCATTGGCTTAGGTGTTTCTGTTGTAGGCTGTGTTGAGACTGCGTAGACCATTAGGTGGATGTCATCTGTCAGTTCGGATCAGCATACACTTTCCCCGAGACACTGGCAGGACGGAAGTTATAGTGATGTTTCCATGTGGTCATGTAAACATCACTGTGTCATCATCTTCGTCAGACAGTGATTGGGCTGGTATTGGGCCTATGACAGGTACCATGAGGTCGAAGTCATGAAATGCCTGGTTGATGAGCCATCCTAGATGACTGGTTTTAGGGACCATGATATCTTTGGCTGTGCAGTTGTTGAGCAGTATGTACACAGCACGTGATGAAACGTCAATGAGAGGGGTTGCTTCCATAGTCAGGCCCAGTTTTAGACCTGTCCTGGACGGCCTGAAGAATGCTAGTTTACTGTTGAGAGTTTGGCCAGGTAGCATGTTGAGGCGAACGCTGACACTCTTGCTGTATGCAGGGATTGTGACTTCTCTCTCATTGATCATGGCACATGCATCTGGTATGGTTTGACCAGATTGAAGGGTATTCAAATTGACTGCCGTGGACAGTTGGTTCGACAGAGGGGCCCACACGACATTGTTGATAATGTCTATACAGGCATTGAGCCGGACTAGGATGTCTGCTCCGATGTAGATGTCAAAAGGCAGGTTAGGGACAACGAGGAAGTGGTGACTCAGCAGTCTGTTGTTCCATCGAATGTCCACAGCACAGACCATCTTGGATGTGGCCATGTCTGTCGAACAAGGTTTGAGGGGGAAGCAGCTGTGTTTTGAGACATGTGGCAGAGTCTGGTGTCTTTGCTTTAAGGCTTGGAAGCGCTTTAGACTGACAGCTAAGTTCTCTGCCCACAGTGCCAGGGACACCAGGGTGCCTTGAATGTCTATTTCAGTCCTGATTTGAACGAGGCTGGAGTCTGAGTCAGGAGCTTGCAGTTAGCAGAGGAAAGGGTCTTGATCCTTACTGCTGGAAGTTGCGCCAGTTGTCAGTGGCGTGGGGTCAGTGCCTGTAGCTTGACACTGTGCCTTGTTGAAGCAAACTGGCTGGAAGGGCAATGGCTTCCAAACTTGAGTCCATATCTTCAGATGCTTGAAATCGATTAGAGGTTTGAATCGGTTTAGCAGATCTTTTCCTATGAGAAGGGGGTACGTGTTGAATGGTGACACGTACACTGGGTGAACAAGGCTCATTGGTCTCACTGTCAGGTGGACTGGGGCAAGCTGTTTCAGCTGTAGGCCAGTGTGGGAGTATGCTTGGAGGTTCAGTTCACACCTTTGAAGTCTGAGAGTTCTGTTGGTTTTCTTGGCTCTTGCTTGGACTTCTTTGAGGAGTTCCGTTGACATTAGGGTGATGTCAGCTTCTGTGTCCATGAGAGCTTCGACTTGGACTTGGCGTTCGATGATGATAGACAGGTAGAATTTCCTTGCTACACCTCTTTCGATGAGGTCACCCAATAGTTGAGGGACAGAAGTTTGGCATGGGAGAGGTAGGATTTTAGGGTTGGCTTGGGGTCCGTCGGAGGAGTGGCAGACGACCAGAATGGCACTTTCAGGAATTTGTGGCAGTTCATCTGCAGGTGTCTGTGGGATGCTGCTGTGATCTGCTGTGGTAGCTGTGAAGTTAGTGCTTAACTCTGTAGCTGGGCGTTCGAGCGTGTTTCCTGTTTCACTTGAGATAGCTGCAGGTATGGCTCTTTGAGAGTGAGGGGGTACAGTACTATCCTCAGGGGTCTGTTGGTTCAGGTGGTTGCTGCTTCTTTGTTCGATGGCTAGTCAGGCTGAATCCGGTTTATCCTTCTTTTCCCCCTTCCTGTCATCTTCTTTGCATTGGAAGAATTCTTACATCATCATTCTCATCATTTCTTGAGGGTCGAAACCAGATGGGGTAGTTTCTTCTGGTTGGGATTGAGATTGAGTTCGGTCAGTGGAGAATCGGGGTGAGTGCTTTCGTCGATTCCTTGGGATTATCGATCCAGGGTTTTGTCGTTGTCCCTTGGAGACACCGTTGGATTGTGACGAGCATTTTCTCCTTTGATTACCGAATGAAGTGGATTGAGTCCACGATCTCTCCCAGTGACGTTTAGGAGAGCGTTGTTGTCAAGAGGGTCCATTATAGCGACCGTTCCTCTGTCTAGGTCTAGCATCAGTATGGGAGTCCCATTGTCTGCGGGGTGCAGATGCCTTTCCCTCTTGAGCAGACTGCTCGGTTTTGTCTGGACGTTGGGCACACTCAAGTGCCAGTTCTGGACTTTGGGTTTCGACAGCCAGAATAGTGGTTTTGGAGCTCTTTTCTCAAGCCATCTTTTTGTTTGCTATAGGCTTTATGTGCCAAATCTCATAACTGCTGCACGGTCATTGTTCGTGGGCATGCAAGGACTCCCAGATAGTGGCTTATAGCAGGATGGAGCTTTCGCAGGAATAGAATCTTGAAGTTCAGATCTTCTTCCATTTCAGGTTCATTGGGAGTTCCAAAATAGGCTGTAATATGCTTGAGGGGGCTTGTTACGGCCTTGCTTCATCTCAAGTGCAGCCATCAGTCCTCTCTCCAATTCGGGGTCAGCAAATTCTTTGATGAGGGCTTCTTGGAGTAAGAGGTAATCATTCTTTGTGTGAGCTGGCTGTCTGTCTAGGAAGCTGCGTACTTCAGGGCTGGATGTAGCTCAAAGCATATAAAGTCATGTTTGTCTGAGACATTGGGTCTCATTTCCAGGTGGAAATCAATGTATTGCAGATAGGCGTGGATCTCCTGACCACCTGGTGAACTTGGGGTGAACTTGCCAATGTTCCTGGCCAGCTTATCGAGGTCTTTGAGGTCCATTCTGTGCGCTGATCTGAGACTGACTAGCACAGGCTCTCGTCACTTTGGGGTGAGGTCAGGCTCTGCAGATGGAGCTGGTGAGCGTCTTTGGCTCGGTTCCTCATCCTTTTCACTATGTGTGAGTTCGGGGACAGGGGATCCTGTCCTGCTTGGCAGGGGTGAGGCTAGTGCATATCTTTCCTTGGCGGGTTCACATCGCAGTTTGTAGGCATACTTTAGTTTATCTTTGACACTGGCAGACTCCTCTTTGAAGTAGTCCAGTTCCTGTGTGAGTCGATTGACTTTATATCTCACCTCATCTAGGTGAGTTTCAAGAGCTCTGTTTTTGGCTTTCTGGTCTCTTGCTTAGACCTTTGCTTCTTCCAGTAGCTGTTCTGCATATTCAAGCTTGTTGGTAGCATCAGCGTGGTTTGCTTTGGCTTGCTCCAATTCTTGGGTGGCAGCAGCTAGGTTCTCTTGCAGTTTATCTATCTCTTCCTTGAATTCTTGATCCATCTTGGTGGACAGTTCAGTTTGCTGTCGAGCCTTCAGTTCTAGATGCTCGATGCGGAGTTGTCTGTGTGTCAGCTTGTGTTGGATCTGGCTGGCATGTCTGTCACTCAGCTTGAGGGAGGCAATTAGAGTGTGACTCAAAGTTCCAGTTATCTTGGCTAGGTCTTTGTGACTGTAGCTTTGGCTTGGGTCTTGAGTCATTATGCTTGATAGGTTCTAATGGCCGACAGGGTATTTAGTACGGGCCATGTTTGTTGCAGTGAGGGGGGACTTAGAGCCGATCTGACACTGACCTTGAAATGGGGCGAGAATAGAAACGAGAGAGGACAATAATGTCAGTGTGTAATGTTAAGAGTGAGAAGTTAAATGTGTACCAATGTCCTAGCGTGTGATTGGCAGGTGAATGTAGTTCTCTGGGCTGTGATCCTCTGCTGGATGTGCGTCTAACTGGTAAACTCTGTTAAAAATAAAAGTGATAAGAAGTGTAAAGAATAGGGTGAAGATCTGTGTTTGCACTTTCCTAGAAAGAAAGATGATTTAGATTCCTTAAATCTAAAACAAAAGAATGCCCCTAAGCTAACTTTTGAATTTTAGGGTCTCTAATCACCAGGACTGCGGCTGTTATAAAAATTTCCTCTGAAGCAAAAAAATTGTGATAACAACGACAGTGTTGGTTTCTTAATCGATAGGATTGACACTGCACCAAATAAGTTGTCCCTGAATGCGTGTTAAAAGTAGGGACTGACGACACTTATCTTACCACAATGAGGAGGGAAGAAAGGTGAGACTCAGGCAAGTTCAACTTCAGCAATACAGCATTCAAGTTTCCCGAACATTTGTCAAATGTTTCTAGAATTCTCTGCTTTATGATTCTCACAGGTGCAATGCCCCAAAAAAGCAGCAGCAGTCAAGTTGAAAGAAGATAGTAGGGAAAGAAAGGACAAAAGAGATAGTTTTCTCTGTTGGAAAAACTAAGATTGACCAAGTGGTGGCACTGTCGAATGGATACCTCCAAATTGTTGATTTATTGGGTTATCAAGTTAGCTAGTTAGCCAAAGTAATTAGAAACTTGTACGTTTAAGTTTTGGGTTTAGCTAGCCGAAGGATACTGCCCATATAAATTCAATTGGGTGTTGCCATTGGTTCAGTTACAGCCACTCACAGGCTACTCTGTCCAACTGCATCAACCAGGAACCCAGAAAGGGAAGGAAACTGTGTCTGTGAGCTGGCTTGGGAAAACAATGGGAACTCAAAGTTGTGGTTAATTTCAATCAATTGGGTAAATTTAACTAAAGCCAAAAGAGATATTCACTACAAGTTCCAATAGATACCTGGAATAAATAGAATAATAAACTTAAATTTTAATTTAACGTAAAATGTAAAATTTCTAATTTTTGATATTAAGTTAAAATATTAAATTCCAAATTATTCCAAAAAAGGACCAAGAGTAGTAACCCTTATGCATTATTAGTTACCAGAGTGTTTTATGACTAACATTTAATCAGTAATTGTTATTAAAAGAGAAAGCCAAACATCATTGAGCTGAATGAAATAAAAATTTCCAGACAGCAATGTTGATTAACATTAATACTCAATTGCACAAAAGAACAATTATGATTAAAAGTAATCATTAACCAATACAGAATCAAATTGACTTCTAAATTAAACTCACATAATTGAGATTCCAAACTTGTTAAACTGGATCAAATTATGTAAGTTAATCACAAACTGTTATTGAGCTCTGAGACTAATGGAATATTCATGCATAGAGATAAAAAGAGAAAAAGAAATAATAGTAATAATAACAACAACGGTAACTATGATTATTGTTATTATTATTACTATTTCAAACAAAACAACCTAAGGTTAAAATAAAACTTATGCAGTAGTGATGCTGTCAAGATTGCTCAGTGAGGTTTATGATTAAACTTCCTGGACAAATAACAAAATGATTATTTTAATCATTAAACATTGCCTGTAAATCAATAATCATAGAAAATGGTTGTTCCTAGATGTCGATTAATTGGTCTGAATGTGTTTGATTGCATTAATCAATAACTGTTATTGTAATAGAGCAGCCAAGCAACAACTATAAATGAAATTGAAATTTCATAACAGCAGTGATGATGGTCTCAACTCAACTGAGAGAAAGTCATTAAAGTCTGAAGGACAATTAACGTTATGAATACACTTAACACTATATAAATGTACTTCCAAATCAACCGTAGTAAGAAATGGTCGTTCTTAAAAGTTGAGTTCTTTCTATAAAAGCATTTATGTCACTCGTGTAAGATTAAAGTTCTAACAAGGGGATTAAGTGATAATTTGTTTTCCACAAAACCAATAGTGTATGACAGTTCCGACTGATGACATAAAAGTGGTAAAAGCAGTTTAGACAAATGTGATTAAAATCAACAATTAGATTGCAAAGCTTTTATTAACTTCAGCACTTGTCAAATTATTTTCCAAATGAGAAAAGGAAATAAGACATGGGATAAGCATGAAAAGAAAACATCCAAGATTGAAAATCAGCTAGCGTGAGTCAAAGTTCACTTTAACATCAGCCATACAATGCATTCAAATGACCACCAAAAGCTTTGTGCTAGCCTTCGATATCGCTAAACACACATAAACTCCAATGCAACGCGTTAGCGTCAGTTAGCTTAGCCTCGTTCTAGGCTTTGTTTACTTTCAGTCGGCGCTGGCGAGCTGCGCATGCGTGAATGACTGAAGTTCCGGCGAGTCTTTCAGGACTTCCGGGTCAGGGTCGTTGCTCTGACAACCAGCCACCAAGTGGTGAAAATAGCAGCTTGCAAACATGACACTTCACACTGCACAACAACACTATTCAGAATCTTATCTTTCTGATAATCAGTGACCAATGAACACAGCTTTAGCGATTACTGTGTAATACACTATGGAGGCCGCAGTCACGCACACTGGTTAGATCATTTATCTTATCAGTGCAAAGCAAAACTTTAATCAACCGGGTACCTGAGATTAATGTGAGATCCGTGATCTCGGCACTTCGTGTTAGAGTCTGTTTAAGCAGTAACAGTAAGCAGTTGTGTGGTTGGATTCAACCACACATACTTGATCAAGACAAATACTTTCTCCAACAATAAAGCACAGTTATCTGAGCACCGCGTTCTTTAATTCACTACTCTTAGCGAATAAAATGGCAAAGGTGGGTTGATTTATTCTAAACCCCATTGCCAGGAGAAAAACAGGTGATTTCAGAGCCGGAGGCTCGCGGCGTAAGAAATCCCACTGTATAAGGCCCTTTTAAGAGGAGAGATAAGGAAGACGCTTATCTACTTCTTTCTGCGCTCTTAAAGAGGCTTTACTGTTCATCTCAGCGGACGAATTGACTGCAGTTTCTGTACAGTTCGCCTCGGTAGGCGGATTAGATGCAGTTTATGCACTCTTCGTCTCTGGGACGGATTTTATGCATGTTTATGCACGGTTCGTCACAGCGGACGAGATAAATGCAGTTTTACTTTCTCAACACTTCAGCATGCAGTCAAGCAAAAAAATGCATGGTACAATGATAGAGTAATGACAAATGTGTAGCAAATTCTGTTTCCTCTAATCCATCTTTGCGGTCAAAAATAGAAACAATCAATGTGTTTCGGGGGTTTTATGTGCTTAATAGTTAGTTCAATTTACTGCCTAAATATCCTCCACCATAAATGTAGCGCCTGGACCATCAATTATGTCCAGTAATTTAAGAATTAGCTAATAAGTTTGAATTAATTAAAATTAATTCTCGGGGATTCGAATCAGAAGATTCGAACGACTGGCTCACAGTCAAAATTAAGTTACCACATCCACTTACTATCTAACTTAATGTGGTAATTAAGTTACCACATCCACTTTCACTTCTATTGGTCAACCCAAATAGAAGTGAGCAACGTAACTTTATCTTTAGTAAATCTAAGTTATATTATTATTTGGCCAACCATAACAATATACACAGGATTTCACAAGCAAGGTAGCTAGACCATGTAACTGAGGCAGTAAATTAGAAATACATAAAAACACAGACAAGGATCTTAAAATGAAACACAAGTTTATTAAGCTTCACACACAGTAAACTACTCTATGTAAAACAGACAAACATACGGATACACACACAAACAGTTCTGGGGTGAGTTGAATGACTGAGGATGAACAACTAAGAGTCCCAAACGTCTCGCACAGAGGGATTTTCCTTCATCTTCTGGAGCATGGGACTCGTTGTCCCGGTGACAGAAAGTTTGATGTCAGCAAGCGGGAAGTTTGCAGAATGGGGATTCTTTCAGTGGCTTGCTCCTTGGCAGAATTACAAGACTTAGGAAGTCAGAGTTCAGAGAAGTTGAATGACTAGCCGTACTGCTGGATGAGACAGCGTCCGATTGTTCAGGGGGAAGCAGTTATACGAGCAGGACAGGGTCAGACTAAGTTCATGCAAGTCACGGACATAGACAGAAGCAGCATGGGCTCCTGTGAATAGGGGTTTCGTTGCCATGGTGATGTTACGGCGGACAGGCGCAGGGCTTACGGGGTGATTCTTCCGAGAGCGGTGTCCGGCAGGCGTGTTGTAAAGGCAGGAACGTGCAATGCAAAGTTTGTGCATAGAAACCCCTTTGTGAAACCAAGCAAAAGCGTAAAAGTTTGCAAGTTTGGGGGTTTTATAGTGGGCAGGACTTAGGCCAGCCTACTCAATGATTGTCCAACAGCCGTGGCTACTGAGCAAGGACATGCCTTTCTTCTCTCTGTTTGTCTACGCCCAGGGAGGGGAACTCAATGGTCATGTGGTGGAAGTAAAACTTAATTTACTGTTATCAAAAATTTATAATTAACTACTATTTGCAGACAGTTTTATCATTCAAACCAATGTTTCCTGAAGCCCTCTGGCTCCATTTTGACATCAAACACGATGGCCTTTATCAAGTAAAGTTAATTACGTGCATGACACAAGCTGCATTGTTTTATTTACATGCAACACTATAGTGAAAACGCTTGCTTACATACATAGTAAAACATACAAAACTATTAGCAATAAAACATTAAAACAAAACACACTTTTAAACATGAAATGTCAGAAAATCGCACCAGCCTTTTGGTTAGAGAATAATAACTGGGTTATTTCCCTGGACAGGAAAAGAGGCGGGGAGGCCGTACACACGGAGACACACAAATGCCTCTGTCTTCCATTGGGTGTGGAATTCAATTATCACAGTCATGTGAACGGCAGATGGCCAAAATGCCCAGGATAGGCCATTAATTTGTAACTGGGGTTACAACACGTCTTTGTTTTAAAAAGGGGAAGAAGAGTGTGTATTGGAATTAAGCTTCGGGCGATACTTAATTAAGAAGGAGACGAGGGGGAGCAAGAGCCTTCTCTGACTGCTGAATTTTAACTCCGCTTAGAAACATGGCTGAGTTCCTTCACTATTTACATTAAAAGTTTTGGGTGCTTGCATTTGAAACAAATATCGATTTCAATCGAGTCATTTGCTTTAAAAACTCACATGATTATTACAATGAGTATCAGATGTGATGTTTCAAAGCCAAATTTTCTTGTAAAAAAACGAATATAAGGTTCGATCCTGTCTATCTGGATTGCTTTCAGCATGTGACTAAGTGTGCATTGTGCACATCATTACCCTTTTTCCTTCGAACCAGAAAAGCTTGCCAGTGCAACAAAACGGTGACGTGCTTTAACTTTGTCATTCAAATAATATTAAAATCACATGCTTTTTCATGTAATAAACATTACTTTATTTGGTTGTTCATCAGTTAGCTCTAATAAATAGCCAGTATATATTCAGATTTGCTTTAACAGTCATCTAGCTTAAATTTACATAAAATGTAAAATGGCTAAAAATACATATTTTCCTTCCTTTTTTTTTTTTACTCAAAAGGACTCCAACAATTTAAGAAAATATTGAAATATTGACGTAATGCAATGCGGATATTGGAAATTTTCAAATCCTGACACTGAGGTCCTGGTAAAACACTACAGGCTTCGTCATGAATGAGGTCACAAAGGGGCAAACTGGCCCTGTCTATACTCAGATTTTGTTTGCTTATTTAGAACACAAGGTGCTTTAAAATCACATTTATCACGCTGCCATACCCACAGACCTATTAGACAAGTCAATGTAAAATTCAAATGTGAGTTGTGTGAGTTTGAAACTGTTTGCAGTGAAAGTGTTTTTTATGTTTGTTTGTTTTTTTTTTACATTTCGGAGGACAATTAAGAAGTCATCAAACTGAATGGTGTCCTTTTTTCTGGCTGGGAGTATAAAACCAACAAGCTGACCAATTTTACCTCTCACAGAAATAGGAAACACAAACATCACACAATAAAATATATAAGACAGTCTGTCACTATAACTGAGAACCTTTATACTGTGTCAACAAACTTTGATGACCATCATGATGATCCAGAGCAGCCCTCACAGTGTGTTTAAGACATTGTCTTTATATTATGTCTTAGAATGCCTATTGGGTCATAAAGATGTTTTGATTAAGATTGTGTTCAGTGCAGAGTCTACTTCTGGCCATTGTGAGTCTTTTCAAGATGGATCATACTTCAAAGAGAATAGACTGCTATGTGACAAAGACCTTGCAACATCTCTGGGACTGTATGTGGATGAATTTGAAGTTTGCCAATCCCTTGGGCACTTCAAGAAATATTCATAAGATGGTTGGCAAATTTCACTCTAGCCTTAATTCCATTCAGCTTGCTGTCCTTGGTAAGAGTGATGGTGTGCGGCTCTTTGGATATGGGACGTTTCTTAATCCACTGATAAAGAATGTGAAGAGTTTGGAACAAACAGGTGTTTTTATTCCTGCTCTCAGTCAGTACGTAAATGGAACAGTCTTTTGGATATGTGCTGATAATTTAGGAGTCCATAGCTTGGCAGACTTTCAAGAAAGCTTTAGTTCTGACAATTTCTGTGATTGTTTGATAAGGAAGCATGAACTCAGGTCTGGCCAGGTTGAGATCAGTGATTTCAAGTTAAGAACTGCAGAAGAACACAATTCTTTTGTGCAGAAGGTGCAGACAGATGTAAGTGTGCAACATGTCAGTGGTGTGAAAGGGGAATGTGTACTAAGCAAGCACTTGTCTTTCTTTGATACTGTTACAGGCTTCCCAGCTGATGCATTAAATACATTTTTTGGAAGGTGTTAGGAAGGTGTTAATCTATAGAATTGTCTTTGTGCTTGAAAGTTTTAATTGCAAAAGTAAAAAAAAAATTATGAGCTCAATAACTACATTAACTATTTCCTGTACAAAGATTCAGACAGGGTTAACAAGCCAAAGGTATTAACCAAGCCATGTTTTGCCAAGGGTACTGTTAGGGGAAATGCACATGCAAATTGGACACTTTTACTTTTGCTACCTCTAATTACTGGTCACATAGTCCCTGAAAATGAACCATCTTGGCAGATTCTAATGAACCTAAAAGACATTACTTATATGGTTCTATAATCAAAACTTTCAGAAGAGACTCTCTGCTACCTAAAGAGCAAAATTGTAGATCACCAAAATTTACTGATTGAAACTTTTTCCAGCTTTTATCTATGTCCAAAGCATCATTTAATTAACCATTACCCGCATTTGATTTGTTGTTTTGGACCATTAGTGTCACTATGGACAATGCGCCTTGATGCAAAGCACAGCTACTTCAAAAAACTAATCCATGACACTCAAAACTTCAAGAATGTTCTATTGACACTTTCCTCAAAGCATCAACAAATGATGGCTTATTATCTGGATGGTGAGGATATTTTTAAACAAACTGTATATGTGGAGAAAGCAAAAGTTTTCACAATTACTTTTCTGAAAGCATCAATCAGTGATTGAGAGAAGGTATCCAAACACAAAGTCAAGTGTCACTCTCCTCCGATATTCATTTGAATAGAGTTCAATATAGAGCTGGCATGGTAATCTCTGCAGGACAATGTAGTGGTTTGCCAGAATTTTTCAAAATATTAAACTGTGTAGTGACCTTCTAAGATGTATCATTCCTTTGCACAAAACTGTTTTATATCATTCGAGATTAAGTAAAGCAGTTTCAGTGGTATTCATGTTCTTGATCCTGACATGCTGAATGACATTCATCCACTGAGTGCATACAAAGTTGATCTGAAAGTGCTTGTGACACCAAAAGTACTTGTAACTCCTTAGGGGTTTGAAGTAACAGTGAACAGTTTTGTCTGTTTCCTTAATCAGACCAACAATAGTTTAATCTGAACAGATTATATTTTCAAGGGTCCAACCATAAAGATTATGATACAAAATAAGTGTATCTTTGTGCATTATCAATGGCCTTTTGATTTAAGGTGATTTGTTCTGTAGAGAATATGCTGTTGCAAATTTACATTTCCACTACCAACATCAGGAGGGTGGAGCTACCTCAAAGGCCTCAGTCAGTGGACCAGTTGAAGTCTTGCCTTAGTGTGAAGTTGCAAATAGAAAAATAGAGATTTTCTAATACAACTTGAAGATCCGGACTTTAACAATGAACTTTGCAACTTGAATGATATTAATGAGCTGCTAGCAGAGAAGGCAACCATAAAGCTTTTGTGGGTAGAGGTATGGTCCTTCACAGGACTTTACTGTCTTCACAGCAGATTCCAATTTAGTGTCTTCTCTTGATACAGCAAGCATGCCAAGCTGTCACAGTGGGGATCAAAGTCCTGAATCATCTTTGTTAAACCTTAGAAGTGCTGTAATGTGGCCACCCACATTTAACATACCTACTTTTCCTCTGGATGTTGAACTCAGGCTGTGTAAAGCCAATGAGATTTACCAGCAGACAAATAAGCCCCTGAATGTCTTAAGAAAAATAAAGTCCCAGATTCTGGACAAGATTGTGCAGGCCATATTTGATATCAAAGAATATCCTGATGCCTATGAGATGACAAATGCAGAGGTTGGGATGGATGGGTGATGAGTAAAAAGTTTAAGCTTGTCAATTATCGGGCAAAACTGAAGGAGGCTCGTTGTTCTGAATTGAGTGTTAACAGTAAAATAAAATCTTGTGAGGGTATGGTAGAAAGGGCCTACATGAAAAAGCCTACAAGAGCAGGTCAGGTTTTTACCTGACCATCCTGAAGGCCACACTGAAGATTCCCTTAAGGAGGTGAGACTTGCTATGATCGATGAAATGAAGGAAATAAAAAAGGATTTGACAGTCATTCACCAGCAGATGCAAGAGACATTTTCTCTTCACCAAAATTAAGTTGTTGAGATTCAGCCACTAGTGTAAAAAATTGAGAGATGGCCTGGACTTTTTTAAAGGAAGAGGTAAGTCACTATATTGTAATTGTTCAAGATTTTTCTAAAT
>CAIGQZ010000749.1:1499471-1517476 GCA_903798205.1 Danio tinwini
TATATATATATATATATATATATATATATATATATATATATATATATATAAATTTATAATGCTTAAAATCATTTTATAATTATTTAATAAAAGTTATTTAGCTTAATTTGTTAAGAAACCTTTAGTGTGTCAGAATCAATGATGATAATTATTTTATTACAAGTCTGTATGTCTTGAGTTAATATTTAGGTTATTTACTAAAATACATCATTTAAATCGTTCATGGAGCTAAATGCAGTAAATAGTCTGTATAAAAAAGGTTGAAAATAAACATGTGCAAACAACCTAGCCTTTATAACCAGATTATTTAACAAAAGATGATTACTGCAGTAAATATTTGTAGTATTTTAATAAGCATGATGTGTACAAGATAGAGAGGGTATGAAAAGTTAATTGTTTGTTTTGAAATTTGTGAGACGGAATTTATCCAATAATAAACCCGAAACACGTGGTTGTTGTCATGCGGTGAACTCAGCCAATCATGTAATATTGGGGTCGTTATCGTAGCTCCAGCAGTTGCTCTTCAGACGCTGCACCGGCTGAATCAGTCGTCTGATGTCGGGGCGCTGTCCCGGTACTTTGATGCCACATGTGACAGTCACGTGGCGTTGGCGCAGCATCAATCCGGACAAAATTTCTAACCAGCATGCACTGCTTTAAGACCGATTTCGATCAATCTGCGCAGCACTGCATGAAGTCGAATGCACCTAATCATTTCATTTGCATGTAAAGCCAGAAAAAGATTTGATCCATTCATCTCTTGAGTCCTCGGTTTTGAGTCATCTCTTTACATGCTGTTGCATAATGAACGAACGATTCATAAACCCGAAGAATTAAAAGGTGAACTAATGATTGGTGTTTTCGGCTCACACTATGCATTGGTTAAGCTTATATAGAACTGTCAGTGTCTGGTGAACACACGACTCAAATTTGAAACCAGACATGAGATGACCAGAGTGAATCATAGACAAAACAGCAGGTAAACAATGAAGCATTATTTTTTATTTCTTAGTATAGTAGCGCTTTATGACTTGTTTGTAGTGTGATCAACGTTTGGGCTAGTTGTAGATGTGTTTGGAAGCGTCTAGTAACATTTTAATGTTATTTTGGCAAATTGAACTAATTCAATGACTCGAACATGACTCGACATACAGACAAGAACGGATGTATTCTCCACTTTCTCCAATGTCCTACTCGGGCCAACTACGTTACAGTAGTTAGAAGAGTGTCGGCTATGTTAAAAATGCTGTAAATTTGGTGATAATTTCAGTAAAATCTTAAAGTTGATTTATGTTACACAATTATTAATCTATACAAACATGCTACAGCATAGTGCATGGATAGTTAATAATTGTTAGTGGCTAATGAAAAAAATTGTAGAAGTGATCATTTGAAAATGTATATACTTGCAGAGATTTATAGAAATAAAGTTTTGCATATTGAAATTGATCCTACCTTGTTAAATCATTGTTGACAACTATTGTGAGAAATCATTAACATGATCAGTGTCTTCACATAGATGAATATCATTAATTATTAATAATAACATAATTAAAATTAAATTAAGCAAATTTGTTTTTTGAGAAATGTGTATCAAACTGGTAGCCCTTCACATTAACTGTTACCCAAGAAGTAGCTCTCAGTTTCAAAAAGGTTGGTGACCCCTATGATAAAGCGTAATTTTAAGGGAGCAGTGGAGAAACGGTACTTCTCTCAGAAATGTACAAATAAAGACAATTTTAGACGTTCACTTACTATTTAGAGCACCGGGTCACGAGAAAAGGGCTTAATGAACAGAGTTCTGTGAAAAACTGAAATTCAACTAAAATCTTTTTTTTTTCTTTGTCACTGTCTTAGTAGCTACTAAAAATAACTGAAAATACATTAGCCTACAAAAACTGGATAAATGTAATGCCTTTTTGTACTTATTTACTGTAGCTGTTTTTGGAATCTACATCTCAATTGACAGGTTGGTGACCACGCTTCTAAAGAGTTAATAAATTTTCAAGCTTGTATACACCTAGGTGTAACTAAAAGCCATTAAAAAGTAATTTAAAGGGATTGGTAAATATTGTTATTTATGCTTTTTTTCAGACAGCAGAAGAACAACTTGGGGCACCTCCTGAAGATGGAGACAGTGACTAATACATGCACAGACACACACACACACACACCTTGTATATAATAAGTATAAATTGTTATGCTGTTACGGTTTATCATTTTGACAAATCGTCACCTTGGAATTATAAGGTTCTATCTGCGTTCTGAATGATTTTGAGATATTGAGCTTTAAAGTTTTTGCATTCCATAGCAACAGTACGTGTGTAACATTTGTTTTTTTTTTAAATGTCTTAAAATGTGAACAACTGATAATAAACATCCCATAATGTAAATAAGTTGTCATTTAATAAGAATATGTCAATAACTCAATTTTGACAAAAATGTCAGATAGAATCTTATAATTCTAAGGTGACGAAATGTTGATACTACTATGGAAGTTTTCAAAGCAATACAGCCAGTTTGAATTGAATTATTTGAGCTTTCTCTATCTGCTTCTCACCAAGCTTTCCTGTGCATGACCACATTTAATATTATTTTGTAATCTGTTTTTATGCACAATGTAAATGAATGATAAGTTCCTGCTTTGTATTTTAATCATTTAATATATTAAGTGTGACAACAGTGCTTGCCCAGTGTGAAAGTGGTGTTTGATATCAAAGTTTCTTGTAGTGTTACTAAAGGTTCGAAAAAATATTCAGTAAATATGACAGAAATACCTAAATGTGACCAAAAAAAATTACATTCTAGGTTGGTCCCCCAAAGGTCTTGAAAACATTATGCTATAAACCAGGGAACGTTACCAGGTGACATCCTTGACACCAGCGGAGACGTTCTGGGAACATCAAATTTCCAAATAAAATATGGTCCCCTAAACGTTCCTTGAACGTTATGAAATTTCTGCAAAGGTCCCCTAAACAACGTCCCCTAGCCCTTTAAAGAACTCAAAATCATGACCTTTTCAGAACGTCCTGGGAATGTTACCATATGACATCATTAACACTAGTGGGGACGTTCTGAAACGTTCTGGCAACATCAAATTTCTAAATAAAATATGGTCCCCTAAACGTTCCAAGAATGTCCTGAAAGTTCTGCAGATGTCCCCTAAATAACGTCCCCTAACCCTTTAAAGAACTCAACATTGTGACTTTCTCAGAACGCCCTGGGGACGTTACAATGTGACGTCCTAAACACCAGTGGGAACGTTCTGAGAACGATCTGGGAACATACAATTTCTAGCGGGGTACTCAAGCCATGTGAGCTGCTGGCTCCAGGAAGCAGGATTCTGAGAAATCAAACATCGCAATGTGCATTTAAGATTCTGGTTGGCACTTTCGGTCTGACCGTTACTCTGGGGATGAAACCCAGATGAAAGACTAACAGTGGCCCCCAATAATCTACAAAACTCTCTCCAAAATTTGGACACAAACTGAGGACCCCGGTCAGAAACCACATCCGTCGGGAGGCCATGAATGCGAAAGACATGATTAACGACCGCAACCGCTGTCTCTCTGGCTGAAGGTAATTTGGTCAGAGGAATGAAATGAGCCGCCTTCGAGAACCGGTCCACCACGGTTAAAACCACAGTGTTGCCGTTCGAGGATGAAAGGCCCGTAACAAAATCTAGCGAGATGTGGGACCAGGGTCTCAAAGGCACTGACAAGGCTGAAGAAGTCCATCAGGGTGGCGATTGGAAGTCTTCAAAAACTGCACAAACAGAACAAGCCAAGACAAATTACGCACATCACGAGCCATAACTGGCCACCAGAATCGTTGTTTAACAGAAAAGTGTGCGACTCCCACCTGGATGACAAGCTACCTTGGAGGAATGTCCCCACCGGATAACGTCTGACCGAAGTTCCTCTGGCACGAATAACTGACCCGGTGGGCATCCGATCGGGGGCATTACCCCTTCCGAGGCTGCGTGAACCTTCGACTCAATCTCCTATGTCATGGTGGAAACAAAAATCTTCTGTGGGACAATGGGGTCGGGTGACGATGCGCGCTCCGGAAAATCAAAAAGACGGGATAACACGTCAGGTTTGATGTTTTTAGAACCTGGTCGATAAGAGATGGTAAAATTAAACCGACCGAAAAATAATGCCTACGAGCCTGCCTAGAGTTTAATCTTTTAGCAGTTTTGATGTATTCCAGATTCTTGTGATCGGTCCAAACAATAAAAGGGAACCCTGACCCTTCTAACCAATGACGCCACTCCTCCAAAGCGAGCTTGACTGCTAACAACTCACGATTACCAATATCATAATTTCTCTCTGCTGGTGATAATCGATGGAAGTAAAACGCGCACGGGCGGACCTTGCCATCCGAGGAGGAGCGCTGGTACAGGATGGCTGCGACACCCACCTCTGACGCGTCAACCTCTACCACAAATTGCCGGGAGGGATCAGGGGCTATAAGGATGAGGGCTGAAACAAAGCAACCCTTCAGTTTGGCAAACGCGGTTTCGGCCGCGCTGGACCACCTGAATGGCGTTTTGGAAGAGGTCAAGGCAGTCAGAAATGCGGCGAGCTGGCTGAAATTGCGAATAAATCGCCGGTAAAAATTGGCAAAGCCCAGAAACCTCTGCAGGGCCTTACGGGAATCTGGAGTTGGCCAATCTACCACAGCCTGAATCTTCTCTGGATACATGCGCATCCCCTCGACTGACACGATATGCCCTAGAAAATGAACAGACTGTGTATAAAAAACGCATTTCTCCGCCTTGACATAAAGACCATTCTCTAACAGCCTCTGAAGCACTCGCCTGACGTGCTGAATATGTTCCTGGAGAGAATGTGAAAATATCAGTATATCGTCCAGGTAGACATAAATAAACTGATCTATCATATCTCTCAACATGTCATTGATGAGTGCCTGGAAAACAGCCGGAGCGTAAGAAAGGCTGAAGGGCAGAACGCAGTATTCAAAATGCCCTCTAGGGGTGTTAAAAGCCGTTTTTACTACCCCCCCCCCCCTTATTCAGACCAAATGATAAGCATTGCGGAGATCTAGTTTTGTGAAAAATTTCGCCCCCTACAGATGTTCAAAGGCTGAAGACATCAACGGCAAAGGATAAGTATTCTTTACTGTGATGTTGTTCAGCCCCCCATAGTCAATGCAGGGACGAAGGGGACCATCCTTCTTTTTCACAAAAAAAAAAAAATCCTGCCCCCACCGGTGAAGAAGAGGGATGGATGATCTTGGCTGCCAAAGAATCAGAAATAAATTTCTCCATGGCCTCCCTTTCTGGAGCACAAAGCGAGTATAATTTGCCTTTAGGCGGAGACGTACCTGGCAATAGATCTATGGCACAGTCATAGGGACGATGCGGAGGAAGAGATGCAGCCCGGGACTTACTGAACACTGCCTTCAGGTCAATGTACTCACGAGGCACGTTTCATAGATCCATCCGTTCATCCTGCAACACAGAACGAGACACAGCAGAACACGCAGACAAAATACAGGACTCATGACAACTCTCGCTCCAAGAAAACACAGAATTAAAACCCCAATTAATGTGGGGTTTATGCAAAACCAACCAAGGATGGCCAAGAATCACAGGAGTAGCAAGCATTTCTGTTAAAAAAAAGTTAATTGTTTCAGAGTGATTACCAGAAGTGATGAGCTTGATAGCACCCGTGGAATGTGTAATAGTAGGAAGAGAAATAACGCTAAATGAGTGAACAGAAATAGGTGAGGAAAGAGGAATTACAGGGATTTTCAGCTTATAAACCAAATTAGAATCAATGAAATTTCCTTCAGCTCCTGAATCAATGAGTGCTTTACAGTCATGGACATCAGATTCAGTGCAAAGTTTTATGGGTAATGTAGTGCTCTCTAAAGAGGGTTTGTTTAAAATGGCCTCACCAACCCTCAAACTCTTACCCCTGACTGGACTCTTGCGTTTGACTGGACAACGAGCCAGAAAATGCCCAGCGCCTCCACACTACATGCACAGCCCCGCTGCTCGACGTCGACGTCTCTCCTCTCCAGAAAGACGAGCTCTGCCTATCTGCATGGAATCTGCCATGGAACTCAGCCCGGAGCTCAATCCTTTTACCTGAGAGGTGAGCTCGTAAACTTGGGTGATCAACATCTGGATGGCCTGACTGGTGATCATCATTTGCTTGTCCTGTTGGTCCATACGAGCAGAACTGTGTGACAACACACTCTGGATCTCTGAAACACTTGCTGGGTCCATCTTGATCAGTTCGTTCTGTCACAGTGATATACACAGGAGACCCAATGGCAAGTGAAAATAAGATGATTTATTTAAAGAGTCACAACTGGTATAGATCACACCAGATATAGTGTAGGGCAAGGATGCTCACACCAGAATACAACATGCCAAACAGCGATGAAGGTTCATCCATGAACCAACGTTGTATAGCAGTCTTTCATGCATATCTCACCAGATATCGAGGGAAGGGGAGGTCGCGCTAAGGAGCCGCTCTCAAGGAAATCATCATTTACCCACGATAAAGTTCATTAGAGAAACGGATTTAAGGTTAAGTCTCTCACAGATAATGTAGTCTTCAGAGCAGGCAGTAGTAACAACATTAAAGAGATGGAGACTTGCGTAAGGTCCAAAAGAAACAGGTTATGTCGGAGAGCCTCCACCAAAGCGAGCGAGAGAGTCTAACAGAAGCAGACACAGGAGTGAACAACAACGAACTGATAATGCTAACTACAAAACACTGAACATATATAGTGCGTGGAACGCACATCAGCTGTGACTGATAACAAACACCTGTGCGTTGAGAGTAGCGACAAAACAAGTGACCACCCAGCTGGTGAATGTAAACACATATACACACACACCACGCTAAGAACCCAAACAAGACACACCCACTTCCCACAAACATACACACGCAGGAAAAACAGAAAGACCCACAAATGTGACACATTAGCAATCAGAAAGCTGATGTAATCACTGTTTGAAAATACAATAACTAATAATAAATAGCAAATGTAAAAGATGCTTTTTTAATATCTGTTTTGTACTCAATAAAAGCCTCCCTGTAAAATCAAGACTAGAGTAAATCACCTCTGTGATTCACATGCTCAAATAACATGTTGATGTAGTTGCTGATGTAACACCAACCTTCCTCAACTGATCATTTATACTGATGCACAGATTAAACAAATTACCCTTTATTCTCATTTATTAAAATTACATGTATCTAATTTAAACAGGTTTGACAAAAGCACAAATACATCACTCACTCAGATGTCTGTTTAGTCTTGTGATCTGCAATATTTCACATATTTTTCTGTCAGACATTTGATAATAATCTTTTTGATTTATGTAAATTTAATTTTGAAACATTGAGTTATATGTGCTTACTGGAGACCCTAACATTACATAATCAACATTTACAGCAAAATAAAATAGACCACAATATAAAGCCTCTTTACACCCTCAGCAATTCTACAGGTCACTGTACAGTAGCTCAACAAATGCGAATTTAACACAAGGAACTGTCTTTGGTTTATAATACTCACATTTCAAACTGACTGCGTCCTCTTCCTCCTTCAGGTCGTATGCTGTGGCTTCCTGGAGTAGAAAGGTATCCATCTGGCGTACTTTTTATAGTTACTAAAGTTTCAAATGTACTCCTTTCTTTAGGTATGTTTGCGCCTACTATGAAATAGTTAAGCAGGGATTTTCGAACGCAAATCTCGCGAAGGGTAGGGGTTTCGGTTTTAAAGGTCAACTAGAGCGGTGATGTCACGCCCCATCCCCTATTGGCTGAATTTCTCTGAGAGCCTATGTTTTGATTGGCAGGTACACAAGTCACTTTTGCACAAAATATCACAGTGATGTTTGGTGCAGAAGAGCGAGAGCGCGAAACATAGATTTGCAAGTGAAAAACAGCGCTTGAGACTCGTAGTGGCAGATTTGAGCCATTGCAGTAACATATTTGTGTTTGTGCTTAGAAAAAAAATAAACCAAGCGTTCTACACACATTCAGCTCTTTGCGTGGATACACATTCTAATCTACAGATGTGCAGGTTTTGTCTGTGACTTAAATGTGTTTTGCACTATATTCTGCAGAAAATAGCAACAACAGATAGTGTGAGTGGCGTAGCTTGTAAAGCCCATGGCATCATTATTTGATGCGATCGATCATGAAACCAGACGAATCCAGCTGTGTTTTTTTCCACCCACTACATATCAGATTTTGCCTACTCTTCATCACGAGGAAGACAATTATAAGTAGGAATCATTAATAAGTGTGTGTATTATGGAGGACTCAGATTCATAAAACTGGATTCGAGAGGTGTTATATGCAAATATGCATTATCAGTTTGTAGAAGTTATACATTAAAAATACCCTTAAATATCAATTTTAGGACTGTTTCTGTGAACTTGAACAAGTATATTAGTCCATTCATTTTCACTAGATTTATTAGTTGTTTTTTTTTTTCAAAGTATGGTTTAAATGCTTTAAAAATAAGTTAAATCTTTGTAGACTAGAAATATATGTACTATATGTCATTTATTTAAAAAATTCGGGCAATACATTAGATTAATCTTATTTTTTAATTCAACTATAGGGGTGCGGCAGGTAAGGGGCCTACAAGACATTGTGCCCAGGGGCCTCTGAATTCTTAATCCAGGCCTGCCTTTCATAGTGTTTCATTGGGATTCTTAGTCCACATGAAAGGCCATAATTGATTAAAACATTATGATTTTTATCTTGGATAAAGAAAACAATAAGTGAAAAGCATTTTAAAACTCACTAGGTTTACAAATAAATGTAAAAACAAATCTTTAATCTTCTGTGAGTGAAGGGTTCACTCTCAGTGTCATAATGATGTTATTAAAAATTTATTAAAGTTAATAGATGCACATTTTAGAGGGGCTGTGTTTTATGGCAGGTGTACGCGCAGTGAGTTTTGGAAATCGACAAAATTAATGTTTAACTAATATGATGATCTTATTTTGACTAAGCATATCCCCTGATTGTTACGCTGGTAAAGCAAGACAGAGATGTCTGACAGAGAATGAGGAACACCACACAAGTCTTCCCCTTGTAAACACAGTGAGAGATAAGCATAGGTTAACATCCAAAACCTCCATTATTGATAAACAGGCTTAAAGTGCATGAGGGTGAATACCGATCTTCAGATAACGTCAGATAGTAAAGACACTTCCCTTTATTAGTGCAATGGGTACAAAGACTCAGGAGGAACGTCCATGGAGGTAGAGAAGACAACCGTCAACTTTAATACAGGCCGATGAGTGAACGGAGGAGGTGAGTTTATATAGCGTCCAGGGTAATGATGAACAGGTGCGGGTAGTTAGTACTCAGGGGAAGGTTCTTATGATTGGTTAGGACTGGTTTGAGGTGGTGAAACAGTATTGGGTGAGCAGGAACGAGCCAGGGATGTGACACTGATAGATTTTTTTGTATGAAGCAGAAAGGAAGGATAGACTTTAGAGTTTAGACTTAATAATCTTAACTGTTAGCCATAAGTCAGGTCTAAGAGAACACACAACAGATAATTCTATTTAACATGTATTTTTTTCTGTTCTATACAATCTATAGAATTTCATTCTGATGAAATTAATGTTCATTCAATTATTCATTCATTCATTTTCCTTCAGCTTAGTCACTATTTCAGAGGTCGCCACAGCGGAATGAACTGCCAACTGTTCTGGCATATGTTTTATGCAGTCAATGCCCTTCCAGCCACAACCCAGTACTGGGAAACACCCATACATACTCATTCACGTATACACTTTTGGACTATAACCAATTTAGTTCATTAATTCCTCTATAGTGCATGTGTCACTCGAATCAGTGACCTTCCTGCTGTGAGGCGACAGTGCTAACCACTGAGGTACCATGCTGTCCTGAAATTATATTTAAGCAAAAGATTTCTTAAATGATCTTAGCATATCACTTCAGTTGTATCTTTACATCGTTTTATTTATTTATAATAGAATAATTGTATAATAGTAATAATACTCTAATGTGTAATAAATATGAAAAAAATATTTATTTATTAAAAATAATATATTTATCATTTTATATATGTATAAATAAACAGGGCTTGGCTTGTGGGTATGGGCGGGGCTTAAATTCTCCCTCCGAGCTAAAGCCAAAAGTTGGCAGCCCTGCATATACACACATGATACACTCCATACCCATACATATACACACATGATACACTCCATACATATGCACACATGAAACACTCCATACATATGCACACATGATACACTCTATAGATATACACTCTATACATATGCACACATGATACACTCTATAGACATACACTTTATACATATGCACACATGTCAGGGTCTGGGATAGAACCTGGGTCTCTGGTGTGAAAGGTGAGTTACCTAACCACTGGGAATTGATGGACTCCTGCGAGTGAAAGGACATGATACACTCCATACATATACACACACGATACACTATATACATAAACACACGATTCACTCTATATATATGCACACATGATACATTCTATAGATATACACACACATGATTCACTCCATATATATGCACACATGATACACTATACATATACACACACGATTCACTCCTTCACTCCATACATATGCACACATGATACACTCTATACATATACACACACACACATGATTCACTCCATACATATGCACACGATACACTCTATAGATATAGACTCTATACATATACACACATGATACACTCCATACATATACACACACATGATACACTCTATTATGAGGCCCCGTGTAGTATTTAAATCAAACTTCGCTTATCAACACATACATAAAACCAGGGCTTAAAAACGGAAAAAAAATCCAATCAGTTCACTACGAGCAGAACTGACATTTTTTTCGTTTCTGTTTTTGCGTTCCCTAATAAACAAAATGTTCCAAAAACGGTTTTCTAGGGAAAAAAATGGTTAAGAATGTTATTTTATTACAAAGTATTGCAGGGCTCTAGTGCCCTGATTTCTTAGGTGCAACAAAAAATTCTATTCGAGGGGTAAAATTAAATAAATTTTCGATAAGTATCGTTAAAGAAACATTTATAATATGAACTTGCTTTTGGTTAAATCTATACTGGCTTTGCGCACTTATGCGCTCTCCCTCAACAGCAGCGCAGTTGACACACGCTTAAGGCGCTACACACACAGCCCCACTTTCCGCTTTTTTATTAAATTTTTTATTTATGACATCATTTAAATTGATTATTAAACATTATACACTACAGGTGCTTTTCACTGGCCCACCACATTCTTACGAACATACCCCACCCAGAAAGAATTTGTGCCCCCTCAGTTTTCATAAAGGATTGTTCACTCAGAAATGAAAATTTATTTTGTCATTAATTACTTACACTCCCGCCATTCCAACCTTCAGAACACACATTTAGATATTTTATATTATGAAAAAGCAATTAAATTATGAAAATTGTGAAATTAAAGCAACAGTCCAGAGATCAGGTCACTGCGTCAGGCCAGGGTGCGCTCGTATATAGCCTTTAAAATGCGCACGCAGTGTTGGAAGCGCATTCTTAAAACGGGACTAGTGAATAACATGAAGGCGAGCAGCCTAATTAATTGCATGTTGTTGTTACCTAATTCCTTAAATACAACTCTCTTGAGCTCTAAAAGGAAAATGTGCAAAGAAATTTGCCGTTAAATTAATTTGAGCAGAGACGCACCTGCCTGTCATTTTTACATTAGTTTTTCAGTTATGGGTTTACATAACTAAAAAAAATGTCTAGTTGGACAGCTAAAATTGACAAAATGCAGAACCCTTTGAATGTTTGCTTTTATTTTCACTAAAGCGCATTTTTAAAGTTGTGAAAAAACACATCCTATTATGCAGCAGCAGCCTCAAGTTAGGACACTTTAAAAATGCCTTTTGAGTTTAAAGATGATCGGCTTGCGAAGTCAAGTTTAAAATGTTATAAATGAAATAGGTATATGGTGCATGAGTGAGTAGATTTGCCGCACATCCACCTCTCACGTACGCTGCGGGTAGGCTAAATGATAATCTTTAAAAAATATGTAATTTAGGCTATACTGCTATTTGCTCGTGCAAAATTAAACACCAGAAAATATACTGCCTATTTTAACGGCTTAAATACAGTTAGCATATCAATTTTATTTTGACTAGCTCATGGTCATAAAAATTGACTAGCTCATGGTCATTCAACATCCAGATCTTTTTGACTAACTGCATCTCTGTTTAATGTTTATTGCCTTTTCTTTTCTTGTATTTAATTTTGTGTTGTCACTCGTCACTTTATGTACACTGAAAGCTTCTGTTGCCAAAACAAATTCCTTGTGTGTGTGAAGCACACTTGGCAATAAAACTGATTCTGAAAACAAGTTATTAAATTAGGCTAAATAAATGAATAAAATGACGGGTAGGCCTAACCTAATGTTTTATGGTGGCGTTTTTACAAATGCCAACCGGAGAATATCACGAAAATAAAAAACCCACTCATGATAGCCTAACATAAATCTTAATATTTACCGTAAAAATTATGATAAAAGTTATATAACCTGTTGAGTCTATAACCTGTTGAGTCGCACGTGTTATGCCAAAATTGAACCAATTTTCACGTTAATAACTGTGAATTTATTTTTTTAGATATCTTTTTTTTAGGTATTTTTCTGGCTAATGCCTTAATGTAACTAAGTTACACATTTAGCTACTATGTTTTTATGTTTTATTATTTATATATAAGACTGTAACATATAAGATTGTAACATTTCACTTTTTCCTAACACTGATAGATGATTAGTTAAAGCGTGATGACGGTTATGCTTCACTAGTTTTATTTACCGGTTTTAGAATAGTCTAACCGTGAGTCAGCTTGCATGTGTGGGCATAGTTTGATGTCTTTACCTAAAACTTTAAACATTTATATTATTTGAAATAAAATGGAAAGAAATAAGGAGAAAATAGTATGATTTAAAGCACTCGTTTGGTGCTGAAGCCATGATCTGTCTATGTAAACAGTATCGTTGCATAACTTTTATTGATAAAACTGTACATATTATCATAACTATAAAACATATTAATGCAAAGTAATAATGATTCAGTGAATAAATAGCATAAATGAAAGGAACAAGAGGGAACAAAATCAGTCACCAGGTCTAGTGCCCCCCTATGGGACTAAAATGCCCCCTCAGTTATGACATCATGGCGCTGGGCCTGAACTGCATGCACTGCTGAAAGACTTTTTTTCTGCTGTGCATCGAATAACGACATGCCTAATATCATCGATGTCCACAATCCATAAAATATCCATGAAACAAGAACTTGCAGACTCTTTGAACAAAGAGGAAAATTGCACGTTTTAATTTAAAGCCCAAACGGCTTGTTTTGTTATTTAATGCCAGCACCTGAAGGACGGTTATGGCCTGTTGTAAGGTATTCTGCCGTCACCGGTGAAAGTCAAATCTTTCTTTAAGTTTTTGGACTTTTGTTTGAAAGCTTTAGTGGCACTGTATCTGTCCAAAATAATGTTGTTTGATTCAAATTATAGCCTATATATGCACCAATAAACAAGTCAAAGGAATGAATGAATAAATAAAATAAATATGGATTCTTAAATGTCAATATTGTTTTTACAAAAAAAAAAAAAAGTTTTAGAAAAAATAAAATGAGCATGTAAAAAGTAACATGTGTTTGTTTGTTTTTTGTTCTCGGTGATCCTTAATATATACTGGGTACGCAAAATATTTTCTAAAATGTCAAGCAGGAATTCGTTTATAGCTTTAATTATGAAGATAATAAAATATAAAAAATAACAAAAAAAAATGATAAAAATACAAAGATAAAAAGAGCAGCATTTTGCTAAATATCCTTTATATGCTTTATATCCTGCAATGTGTTGCTTCATATTCGTTTTTATTTCACTTGATGCATTAGTTATTTAATGTTTGAATGCTGAAAGAAATAACAGCCATCGTTTAAATGGTTATTTTACTATCAAAATGTAGTATATTTTATATCAACTTTTCATATAAAACTGCTGTAATTTAATTGTTAAAAATGAAATAATTTTAGTGCTATATTTTTTATTAGTGAATGTGTCCGATCACTTTTGACAAGGTCTCTCAAAAAATATATTTCTGCGACTATAATACAAATACACTTTACAAATACATCAGAGAATAATATTATATAGCCTATTTTAGTTATTTAGTGTAATATATAGTTATTTAGTTTAATTAGAGTAATTTATAAAAATATTAATTATTTAGTGCTTTTGGATTTAGGCAAAGTATAAAACTTAATTTTACTGATTATGTGGTTTAAGGTTTTTTATGGCACTTTATTGCATGTTGAATGTTACAATTACAAATATTTTTATTAAACAAGTGCAAACCACAATATATGTTTGTTGGTGTAAAAATATAAAAGGTATCATTTTCATATTCTTGCCTTATTTATATTTAATACAAACATACAATTGTATACAATGCAATGCGTGGTGCACCTAAGAAAAAAAGGTGCACCAAGGCAAAACGTTATTCTAGAGCCCTGTATTGGATAGATTAATTGATAGATTGTGTGTGCATTTTAATAACATTGACACTATACTTTTACGATTGATTAAACTAGGGATGCTAACGATTACTAGATCAATTTATTGTCGGTAGGCCTAACCCAAAACCGATAAGACCTTAACGATTAGGCATTTAATAAATTATGCTTTGTGCTGTGAGACGTGTCCCCGATTTCACACATTACATAATCAAGTGTGTGCAGTTTACGTTACCTTATGGAGTCGTGCACTCTCTTGACTTTTGTTGGGCTTTCAAAGGGTCCACAGCATGCTCAAAAATGGGATGGAGGCACTCTGGTCAAATTTCAAAGTTTTATTTAGATTGAACACAAAAGAGAAACCATAAGCAATATGTCCTGTACAGGGGAGGCTCAGCGATACCTCCGTCTTGCCTTTCAGAGAAACTTTCCTTTATACCATATCTGACTCCTTCCTCTTTTCCTGCCTTCTTTTGACGGTTGACCTCTGAAACATACTTCAGAGCACGTACGCAGTTCATGCATCCTGTAACATTCTTAGAATCTTCTGCATCCAAACCCCCACACCCGAAACCACGATGTGTTGTTTTTAGCCTGCTTCTAGCACTTTCCTTTTCTGTGCACATTAATATACCAGTTAACCCTTTAGGCCATTTTACAGTAGTTATAACTTTAAAGGTTGATTGTTAAAGCCTTCACATGCATAGAAAATATGTAAAAGTTTTATATAAACTGAAAAGCACCACAAATCTCTCTCTTGGCCTCTGAAAGAGGCCACACCTTATTCAATACATTCTTAAACTACAACAATTATGTTTCATGTAAAAATTATTATTATTATTATTTTTTTAGTCCAATATGTCCAGATGAGCCTGGGTCGAAAACCTCAGTGAGGAAAGACACCCAGGCGGCCCACTAGTTGACGTATGGGCAGCCACCACATGTTCATCTGACACATCATACCAGACTGTTATTACACATCAACATTTCACCCTAGTATACATTCAATACATATAAATTCAGTAATAAAAATCCCTATAAATGCCCTATAAACCAATGTGCTCAGACAGGACTGGGCCGAAAACCCCTGTGGGGAAAGGCACCCAGTCGGTCCCCTAATTGGCATTTGGGCGACCACATGTCAGCTGAGTCAATCACACTGAAAATATCTAAGCTAAACATTTCAATAGACTCCTTTCAGACTTTACATATCTACTTAACATTTCTTATAGCACATAATATATGATAAATCAGCATCTGCAAGGAAGCACAGTTAATAGAGAGAAACAACATTCATAAGTGACACTCCTCCTCCTCCTCCTCCTCATCAATTTCAGGGGATATTAACAGAGGCATTGTGTAAGGGGGTGGGGCTCCATCCTTTTTTTCAATTGCAGTTACTATCACCCTGTTACACAATGACCTGATACAAGGGATGCAACAGCATCCACAGGTTACTATTATAGCCACAAAAGTGGCAATAGAGATCAAGATGGATGTGAACATAGTTTTATATTTACCAAACACACTAGTTAGCCAATCATCAAAGGGGTTATCTATACCAGAATGTTCTGCCATTGTTTTGGAGAGGGTTTTTAATCCCTCTAGGGCCCTCGTCACTGATCCATCCGGAGCAGTATTATTGGGAATAAACGTACAACAAAAATCCTGGAAAGTTGTGCATAGACCTCCCTTTTCTGCCAATAACATATCTAAAGCAATTCTGTTCTGAATGGTCATCAGTGATGTTGGTGCCAATTGTTCTGATAGACCTTCTACTGCATCTCTGGTTAGATTGGCTAATCTCATGACATTATAATGCACATAATTTATTCTGTCCACATTCTTATTTGGCGTAATTGGCAATAGGGCTGAGATAACAGGAATATTTTCAAAGCCTGCTGCAATTTGGTCTCCTAATTTATATTCGTCTGGGACCCCTAGGGGGACCCCTATTGAGTCTATGTAGGTTGGAGAATTTGTAGTTAAGTCAAACATCGCTCCCCTTTTCCTTCTCCCTGTTGCACTTCCACCCCTTCCCTCTTGTCTCTTGCCAATCAGTGTTACTGGTGCTACCAACCTGACCATTGCACATATACCTTCAGTAGTTTTCCCTTTTATTCTCACAAACAATCTCTTTCCTCCACAGTAATAATATAGTCCTCCCCGCGCCCAAGGTCCTATTATATCCCCTTTATTGTGGATAATCTCCTTGCACCACAAATTGTTAATATGCCCTACCCTTATTAACACTGGTCCAGAGGGAGTAAAATTAAAGCAGGTAAAATTTCCTTGATCTGCAAAGAATTGGCCTGTTTTTGTTTGGTTATTAATTGGTGGAAATATTTCTGCTAAGGTGCCACATCCTTTTGGTCTAGCCTCTCGAGTAATACTTATCATGCATCCATATCCTACCGTGTCATCTCTTATCAAGGGGGCTGGTTCTATTCTAAGGGTCGGTCTAGCTTTTGCACATGCGACACAACCTGTCATTCCTATTTGTTTAGCTGTGGAAATCATCCATTCTAGCCACAAATTTGTTTCCCCATAGCCTGTGGCTTGTTCTAATATATCCTCTGGGGTTAATTTGGTATAGTCCATTTCAAATACTACCTTTTGTCCCTTATCCTTACTTAGGTCTTTCACTGTTTTAGTGGGGACTGTTTTATTTGGTTCATTAAAATTTACCTGTATCAGGTGTGTGTTGTAATCTTTACCTGAGGTATCTACCCCTATGAAAAACACTGCTCGATTATACCCATTTAATGATTTGTGAAGATTGGTTAGGGACAGTGTTATAGGATTTTATGTTATGTGGTAGTCCCTTTGGAGACTAACCCCCTGCCAGAATGGCTTCTGTGTGTTACCTAATGATGGTTGTGGGGTCCAGATTCCTGTCTATTTTGTAACTGTCTGCCATCCCCCAGTACAGGGCCAATACACATCATGTTTATCAGGTCTATCTTCCTTTTCACACTTACTTACTACTAAATTGGGTGCACAAAGGTACACATCATAGCCTCTCCAGGATGAGTTTTGTCCTCTACAATCAAATGCACTACACAAATCAAATGTATATGATGTAGTAGACCCTTTAACATAGTCTAATTGAATTCTCCCTTTGTAATAGCTGAAGCATTTCTCACTATTCCCTGTTGCCCTCTTTGGTCTAGTTATCTTTACTGTGGCATTTTCTCTCTCTTGTTTTTCTATCCCCAAATATATTCCCACTATTATCAGTGCTATTACCCCTATCACTCCCAGCACTTTTCAATTTTCCCACAATTTTATCCTCATTTTTGTTCTCAATTGGTGTCTCTGTTTCTGTTTCGCAATCTTCCCAAGGAATTCTCAAAGTTGGTATGTTTTCCCAGTCTATCTGTTCTATCCACAACATCTATCTCATGCCACAAATATTATGATACTC
>CAIGQZ010000749.1:1556234-1572279 GCA_903798205.1 Danio tinwini
TTTTTTACACCTCTGGGTCAGGCCATTGTTTTGGTGATTTTTTTTTTTCCCCATTGTTTTTTGGGGGGTTTATTTGTGGTATTTAGGCCTACCACTCCTTGTAATGGGCCCACAGACATATATATTTGAGTTTAACAAGTTCAAACATATATATTTGAGTCCTAAAAAACACAAAAACAGTAACATTGTTCAGTCAGTTTAATTTTATCAAAATACAGGTTACAAAACTACTCTACTGTGTTTGTTAAGGTTGTCAAAAGTACAGGCTTATGTACTGAAATTTAAAAATGTGAAGAAATCAGCATTTTTCTGAAAAAACCTAAATGTCCTGAAGAGAATAACAGTTGTGCTTTCTGTTCGTATAGGATTTAAATGTGCCATGCACTTTTGTCTGAAAAAAGAACAGTGCCTTTACAGTGCCTTTGCTATTTGATCTGATTCACCTCTCAACTTATACTTGCCCTGTCTTGTTACTCATTGCCAGATTATTGTGTTGATTTAAGCTTACGGACACTCTGCAATTTCATACTTTTTGTCAAGTCCAATATTATTATGTACTGAATCAGCTCTTTGGTTAAAATCACGTTTAAACTTTGGGGAATCAAATCTAAAGATTTGAACATGATTCACATAGAATTATTGAAAGCTTATTTGTGCAGCAAATAGAATGGTTAGTGTAAAGCAATCCTGTATTATATTATTACATGGCCAACAATAACAATATAAAAACAGTATTTAATTATTTAATGAGCAAGGTAGCAGTATCTGAAGCTGAGACATTAATTAATAAAGCACACAACACGCCAACACGGATCTTAAAATGAAACAAAAGTTTATTGCTACTCTACAACACAACATACTAATCTACATAAAACAGACAAAGGCACATACATACACACAAGCAGTCTGAGGAGAGTTATGACGGAAAGAAAGTTCTTAGCATTGCAACCCGAGAAAAACCATAAAAGCAGAGAATTACGCTATTCTTTACTACTTAAATATAATTCACACCAGTTCAGCAATGGATAGAAACCTTGTTTGTGCTACTTGCAATTCTGATGGAATTTCGGTTTCCTCGACTAGTCCAAAGGGAAATCCTGGCAGAGCTGATTGGTCAGCATAGCAACTTTAATGTATGCTGGAATTCCCTCATCGGTGGAGAGGGGTTTCCTTACTATCAGGGAAGTTTGGAGTCATTTGCTAGGGATACGGATGTTAGACGAGGCAGTTTCAAGTTTAGGTCTCGTGAAGTCCTTCCTCGAGCTTCGGCTATCTGCAGAATTATGCAATTATGTCAGTTTTTCAGAGTTCTGATGAATCGACCTGACGGCTTGTTGTTGAAGCGGTTGCACAAGCAGGTCGGGGGTCGAGCCGGCAGCAAGTGAAAGTCGCGGTTTGCTCCGTGGCTTCCGGTGAGGTGATGTAACGGCCAGCATGAGAAGAGCAACATCCAGGCGGCGATGACGGTGATGAGCAGCAAAAATGACCAGCAAAGATGACAAAGAAATGTCATTGTTCAAAGTTTTATAGGTTTGGATATAGGCTGGGCCTACACAGGGATTGTCCAATCAGAGAAGCAGCAGGGTAGGAGTCACACCCCATTGCCCCCTCTTGGAGGCTGGGTTAGCACATCATGTGAGAATCTTGTGTTACCTGCCTTTGATTGGAAGTTGTTAAAATAAAGTATCATAAAATGGACACTTTTCATAGTATGGTTTCTTCATGTAAACCAATGCATTTGAAACTTTCCTAGGTTTCAATCAATACCAAACACAAAATGTTTCACTAACGTTCTGTAGATTTCATGCAACAGCAACAGCTATAACTCATTACCTATCCATAACAGTTACATTAAACACATGGAACATGTACACAAAAACCTACAGAAACATAAAACAAACATACATTACTCAAATAAACACAGTTTGATTGAAAGACCGTTTAAACTCTGGAAGTTTCTGACTGCTTCTGTGTCTGCCTAAGAGTGTGTATTCCCTCGCAGGAGCCATTTGCAGGTGTGAAACAACAGGGATTTGTTGAGCGCTCTCACCGGTTTGGAGGGGTCTTTGAGTGTAGCCTCTTTATTGTTTCAAGCTGTAAAGTTAAATAGGATGAAGTTGAAATCGCAAATGGCAAGTGGTCCTGTGGATTAGCCTTTTGCTGCGTGCCTGTGGATTGCTTTGAAAATGAAATCAAAGCTCAGACATGTAGGCACCATTTAATCTTTTAAGAATAATGTGGTGTGTGATTTGTTCAGTTCTGGAAAGATCCTTTGACTCCCCACAATTATTTATCATTTTACCTTTTTGCTTACCTGTGATATGCACAGTCACCTTGCTGTGGAATCCAGCTTCTCACCTGCGCTCACCAGCTCCAGTACTTGCTCCACAGCTTTTATTCTTTTTTTATAATAAATAAAAGACTAATTTGAACCAAGCGGCTACCTACCACTCTCTCTCGGGAAGCCAATACAGAAGTAGCTAAAACTGCAATTCATCGACTTGCTTTGGGGGGCTGGCTCCAGGAAATCCAAGTGTTTTCTGACTGCATTGGTAAATTGGCCATTTTTACAGCTGATAAATAACATCTTTACAGCCTAGTACTAAAGATGGCTTTGGTGCATATAGCTATGGTTACCCTTCATGACAACTGTGAGGGGGGTGATTTTTTTTATAACTCATTCTTTTCGTATTTATTAGGTTATATTAAGTCTGCATAAATAAGGGCGGGGCCACTTGAGTGACAGCTAGCTCTCGCTGCTTCGCTGTCTCGTCACCTCAGCTGGTTCCGGCTAATTAGCCGCTGAACTCGGCATATACATCATATTTTTGTTTTGTTTAATGTTTTTTACACAGTCATTTGCCTTTTGTAAATGTGAATGCAAAGGAGAATTTAAGCTAAGCGGAGCATCTCTGCGGTTGCAGAGGGCAAATGGAAGTCAGTGGTGCAGAGGAGAATTTAAGCTAAGCGGAGCATCTCTGCAGTTGTGGAGGTGCAATGGAAGTCAATAATAACAGGTAAATATGCTTCCGTGGAGGAATTTAAACTGCTGTGTCAGTGCTGGGGAGTGTGTTAGTAGTGGTATGTTAAATGGAAGTGAGCTCAGGCAGAGCGTCACTGCTGCGACAGTGGTCTAGAGGAGAAATAAGGATCAGCAGAGGTTGTTGCAGAGGTGTGATGAAAGTCAATATTGGAAGGCAAGTACGCTTCCGCTGAGGCGTTTCATTTGATGTGGCAGTGCTGGGGAGTGTGTCTGTAGTAAATGGCTAAATGAAAGTGTGCGTGAGCTCAGGCAGAGCGTCACTGCTGGGGCAGTGGTGCAGAGGGAGAATAAGGCTCCCTGGTCAGTATTGGATAGTTAAGAGTGCTCCCGAAGGAATGTTAAATACTGTCAGTAGTGATATGTAGAGGTGAAAAGGAATAAGGGCTTAGCTAGAGAGTCACTGCAGTTGCAGTGGTGCTATGGGTGAGTGTAGCACCACTGCTGTTGCAGAGGTGCAGTGTTGGTCGGTATTGGAGAGTTAAGAGTGCTCCCGCAGGAATGTTAAACACTGTCAGTAGTGATATGTAGAGGTGAAAGTGAATAAGGGCTTAGCTAGAGGGTCACTGAGTTGCAGTGGTGCTATGGGTGAGTGTAGCTCAGCGGAGCGTCTCTGCTGCTGCAGAAGTGTATTGGGTCAGTATGGAGGCAATGTGAGCTCCCGCAGAAGCATTTACTGCTGTATTAGTGCAAGAGAGTGTGATGATAGTGGTATTTGGAAATGTAAATGTATATGAGCTTGTTTACAGCAAACACTGCTGCAGCAACTGAAACTCGGAGCGACCCCTAAATTGGTCGGAGCTGTGGTGAAAGAGAGAGACTGGAAGTATGGGATAGTTCAAGTTTGGAGGGAAAAAGTTGAAGGAAGAACAAAGGTGAAGGGTAGTGAAGAAGCTCCTATGTTAATATAAGGGGGAATATGGGAAATGGCAGAGTTGTGCTTTTACCTAGAAGCGCATGTGGATGGAAGTCGGCTGGAGAGGATTAGCTGGGCTTCCCTGAGGTGGTATTGCTCTCCTGTGGTGTAAGAATGCTAAGATTGTTTGGAATGGGTGTGTGGGGGAGGGGATGTCAAAAAATTTATATAGAATGTCCTTTGCAAAATTGATCTGTTTGCTTTGCTTAATAAAGAAAGATAGAGTTTCTTCATCTTGCAAAGTTAGATCAGATATGGTGGGGTGGATTGTGGGATTAAAATTTGTTAGTTCAGAACATCTCAAAAACCAAAAAGGCTAGTGTGAACATGGCATCGAGGGTGTGAGCTGTGTGAGTGGAAATGTATCCTTTGCGTTGAGTGTGAATGGATGGTGAGTGTAATAGGTTGGATGAGGGTCAGCTTCTGAAGCCAGCCGCCATGATCTCTGAAATGAGAAACAATAGAAAATCAGAAATATTTTTTTTTTACAACATGGTACATGTACTGCAGGCATAATGAATTGTTTTAGCTGATATCCATGCGAAACATCTTAATAAGGGCATGGGCAACTGTGAATGGAAGCGCCTTTTGCTAATGCATGGTACGATAGGTTCATTGTCGATGGTAGAGGTGGGCATTCGTCCCCCCACAGGATGGCAGATGGATGGAGAGCTGAATATATGGGGTGTGGCTTGTCTGGTGGTCCTGGAAGTACCTCTTGAAGAAGTGATAGTAGAGTGGAGTTTAAACCCCTTAGTGATATAGAAATTTGTTTAAAATGCAAATGTATCTAACATCAAATGTATCTTGAATATTAAATTGATTAAAATCACAAGCATACCTGGCACAATTCATTCACAAAGTTGGTCCAATCATAAACTGTCAAGCGAGAGGTCGGGACCATCTCGAATTTTGGGAGCTCATTGGATGGCGACACTTCTCCTTTTTAGCTATTGACACAATGGAGTGTCAATCAAAAGTGCAGAAGGTCAGCGGCCATTTTGTTGACCAAAAAAACCCCCACTATTGTTTATGTCTGAAAGTCGCTATTCTACTAAACACACTCCAGCTACTAGTTTGGATGATAGCAGTGTATTCCATGGATGTTTATCAACGTATGAATACATTGTGGACTAATGTTTTCCGGAATAGATTGCCTGGATCCTTGCAGTCAAATTATTTCAAGCTGTTAGAATGTTATTGGTCGGTGGACAGGTGGAAGTATTTAGAGGTGAGCTATTTGGTTGAAATCATTCTAGTCTTGTCTTTCAAAAGATTTATAAATTTTTAGTCTTTGTTGGAGAATAGTTATTTTTGCAAAACTTACCCTTAAAGCATGCTATGTACGTTACCGCAGGTGGACCACTAGGAGGGCAGTGAGAGTTCTTGAGAGTTTAGTTTGTGGACTGCATTGTGTGAGGCAGTTTGAAGTAAAAGGTGGAAGAGCTGGTAGGCTTTTTGCAGTTTATTTAACACTTGGTGATATTTTACCACTCGACAGATTAAATATTGATCAGATGCAGCTTGTTCTTCTCTGCAGAGAACAGGATTTTAAGTGTTTTGGACAGGTATTAGTTTTTTACTCCATTGATTAAAGACCTAAAAGACCTAGAGGACAGTGGCATTGTACTGAATAATGGCAACGTTTTTAAAGGGGCTCTGTGTGCAATAGCAGGAGACAACCTCGGGTCACACGGTATTGATGGTTTACTGGAGAACTTTTGTGATGTAGACAGACAGACATTTGAGTGCAGTCTATTGTCAGAGGGTTCAAAAAGAACAAAGCTGTCATATCATCAGATTATCAAAGACCCAAGAGAAACCAACTTTGAATCTGTGTTTGGAATAAAATTTGACTCTGTTTTCAACGAACTGCTTTAATTTCAAGTTTGTGGGCCTGGTTTTCTACTGTGTCTAGATCATGATCTTTTTGAGGGTGTCTTGTGAGGGTTCTAGTGACTTAGCATTATGTATCAACCACCTGGTAAACAAAGAGAAGCATTTCACTTTTGAAGAACTGAACAGAAATATAGGTCAGATTACCTATCTTGGTAGTGAAGCAAATGACAAACCTCCAGAGTTTTGTCCAAAGAGTGAGAAGTAAGGTGGGCATGCAGTCAAAAATTGGTGCCTGTCGAGAGTCCTTCCTTTGCTGGTTGGAGACAGGATAGAAAAAAAAAAGAAAAAAAAAAACAATGTAGTGCATGGAACATGATTTTGCTTTTAAGAGAATTAGCTGTTCAACTGTGTTCAGCAACTATTACTGCTGATCAAGTTGCTTATTGGGTTTCCTCTTAGAAGAATACAACCAATCTAGAGTGAAATTATTTCCAGGATGCCCCTTAAACCTAAACATCACTACTTCTGTGTCACGCCTGACATTCGCAGGAAGAAGGCATGGGTTCTCAGGATTATCAAAAGCACATATATTTATTAAAGGACACTTACGAAGATCACAGGATGAACAGGGCTTGAAGACAAACATCAACAGCAAGACGTAGACAATACCACAATGAGAACTGAAGAACTGAACACAAGGACTATAAATACACAGGGGATGATGACATAACACAGGTGGATGAACACAGGTGAAGGTGATGAACAATGATGGCGAAACTAGAACAAAAGAGCACATGGTGAGGATCACATGACGAATACAAACACACAAGGAAGACAGGTTGTGACAGTACCCCCCCTTTAAAAGGTGCGCCCTTGTGCCTAAATAAAAGGAGGGGGTGAGAGGAGAGTCTGTGAGGGAGGAACTGGAGTGCGTGGAAAACAGGAGGAGGCCAGGGAGGAGTCATGGGAGGGAGGAGCCAGGAGGTGAGTTGGAGGACGTGGAACAGATGAGGAGGCCAGGAAGGAGTCTCAGGAGGAAGGAGGAGTCAGGAAAGGAGATGAAGCAGGAGGAGGACCCAGGACACAGCCAGGAGGACTGCACACAGTGAAGTCGACGGAGGGAGGAGCCATGGAGGAGGAGTGGTTGCCAACTTCAGGGGGCCGACCATGGGAGACGCTGCAGATGGAGGTGGAGCCCAAGGAGTTGACAGAGCCGTAGGGCAAAGGTGACGCAGAGGTTCCGGAGGGCCGAGGTGGAGCGGACAGCGCACCCGACCGAAGCGACTACACAGGTCCAGATGCCCGCGGTGGAGCCAGAGCAACAGAGGACCGAGGCTTAGCTGGAGGGAAGGAGGAGCTCAACGGAGCTGGCAGGATGGAGGGATGAGGCGCAGCCGGTGGAGCGGAGTCCAGATGTGAAGGCCGGGCGACGACTGACCAAGGCGGAGCCGGAGGGACGAGGGAGCCTGGTGGAGCCGGTGGGCTGACGGTCCAAGGAGGAGATGAGGGAGGAGAGAGCCAATGTGGAGCCGTTGGGTCGGAGGGCCGAGGCGGAGTCTGTAGCTCGAAGGGTGGAGTAGATGACATCAGGTAACAACCTCTGGCCAGCGAAACAGTTGGGGAGGCAGCAGGGATACCTCCACACATGCGGTTGGAGGGTGAGCTGGGGGACTGGCTGACTGTAGCCACACTGGAGAAGGCAGAATGGTTGTGGATGATGTCACCGGAGATAAAAAAGGGTGGGTCGGGTGGGGTGCTGCTTATGACCCTGGAGCTATCGTCTTCTGGGATGAACGGGACTGAAGAAGGGCTGTCTGGGAACAGCGGGAGGGGCTTGACTTCACTCCAGAAATCAATGAGTAGCATTTCAGGGTCCTGGCCAGCTCACCCCTCTGCTGTGGGTCGGTGGATGGAACTCTCGCTCGGTCCCTCAATGTCGACCAGAACTCCCACTTTCGGTGATATTGCCGGCTCACGCACCTGGTCAGATGGCTGGTTGAGCTCCTCCTGCTCGGTGGTGTTCCGCTCTGATGCTCTCTATGGCGATGGCACACACTGCGGGTGGCTCTCCGTCTGCGGTGGGCTCTGGCATACGCTCCTTGCAGATGGTAGGGCTGGTTACTGGGTCTGGAGTGGTACTGACGTCAAACGATGGTCGGTTCCTCACCAGTGTCCACTCCACATAGGCGGCGAGATCGCCTTGAGGACCATCTTCGGACGACGGTGTTCAAGTTGGAGTTGTAGAACCCGCAGAGCACATTGTCCGGCCAGCTGGATCTTTTAGCTAGAAACAGGAAAAGTTTGTATGGCTGTTTTCCCCCAGCTTCAACATTAGGATAAGGAATTCCGGGGTGTAGAGGGTGTCCATGGGTAAACACACGAGGGAGAGGAAAATAAAACACTGGGTGCAAAAATACTATGAAAAATAAAACAAGGGGAAAACAAGCCGCAAACTTTTCTTTGTGGTTCGGTATTGTCACGCCTGACAATCGCAGAAAGAAGGCACCGGCTCTCAGCATTATCAAAGCACATATATTTATTAAAGGACACTTACGAAGATCACAGGATGAACAGGGCTTGAAGACAAACATCAACAGCAAGACATGTAGACAATAGTGGACGATAAAGGATTGAACACAAGGACTATAAATACACAGGGCAATGATGACATGATAATACACAGTTGGATGAACACAGGTGAAGGTGATGAACATAATGATGGCAGGAACTAGAACAAAGGAGCACATGGTGAGGATTACACACAAGGAAGACAGGTTGTGACACTCTGTCAATATCCAGAGTTTTATTCCAGTATATATATTTAATTTACTATAATCCACATATATTTGAAAATAAGCACACTTAGTTCAAACAGTGGCAAGAAAATTGCACAACTTTAAGAACCTGTGTGCTACTTTAGCAGAGAGACATCAACTCAGTTTAACAGTTTGTCTACATGGGAGGGCTTAAACTAACTCAGATCCAGTCAAATTCGGTGTACCCCAAAGATAAATTTTAAGCCCCCTACTTTCACCTCTTGGTCAACTCCTGGGATCCCTAGGTTTAAAGTACCACCTTTACGCTGATGACATGCATATTTGCATTCACACCAAGCTAGTGATCTGTCAGCTGTTACACATTTGGAACATGAACAAGACAGAGGTTATGTTGATTGGGTTTTCCAACCAACTAAGTAAAACTTAACATTAACCTACATGGCTCAACGGTGGAGGTCCAGGCCAAACTAAAGAACTTAGAGGTGATATTTGATAAAAATCTAACATTTGATCACCACGTGCTGTCCGCTGTAAAGACTTTTTTCATCTCAAAAACATTTTACAAATCCGCCCCATGCTGTTTTTTTTTTTCTGTATCTCAGAATATGCCAGCAGGGCTAGATGATTATCCAGAGTTAGTGAACACTACAGGAACTTTGCCGGGCAAATATACGATCAAGATGGAGCCAAATGCAAAAGGTGTAGTTTATCCAGTCCGCCGGCAGCCAGCTGCGCTAAAAAATAAAATAATAGAGAAATTACAAGAGATGGTCGAAAATGGATATATCACCAAAGTCAGCCAACCAACTGAGTGGGTAAGCTCGATGGTAGCAGCTGTTCGGAATGGCAAAATAAGAATTTGCATTGATCCGAGTGATTTAAACAAGGCCATATAGCACGAGCACTACCCAATGCGCACCATCGAAGAAGTAGTCTCTGCCATACCAGGAGCCAAAATTTTCTCAGTTTTGGATGCAAAATCTGGGTTCTTACAAATAGAATTGGACGAAGAGTTGTCTTTGCTGACTACTTTCAACACTCCTATTGGGAGGTTCAGGTGGCTGAGGCTTCCTTTTGGCTTCAAGTGCTCTCCAGAGATTTTTCAACGAATAATGGATGAAATGCTCGAAGGGATCAGTGGTGTGATAAGCATAATGGACGACATTCTGATAGCAGCTCCTACAGAAAAGGAGCATGATGAGATTCTCTGTAGAGTAATACAGAGAGCCACAAGCTACAATCTGAGTCTCAACTTTGATAAATGCTACATCAAGCAATCGTCTGTACAATATGTTGGACATTTAACTGCTGAGGGTCTAAAAGCAGACCCAACTGAAATCAAGCTGTTAAGTCCATGCCACCTCCAACAAACAAAGACGGGGTCCGTCACTTTCCTAGGTTTTGTTACATACTTGTCAAAGTTCTTGCCAAACCTTAGTGAAGTAGATGCACCACTGCGTCAGCTGTTGAAGACTGATGTTGAGTTTGCATGGCAGCCAGCGCAAAAGACAGCGTTTGAGAAGTTGAAAGACTTATCTTTCTATCAGTCTCCAGTGCTAAAATTCTTTGATCTGTCCAAGCCTGTCGAAATCTTCTGTGATGCCAGCAGCAACGGCCTAGGTGCTGTTCTGCTGCAGGACGATCATCCAGTTGCATTCTCGTCTCGATCACTAACAGACACAGAAACGCGCTATGCGCAAATTGAGAAGGAGATGCTTTCAATAGTTCACGCCTGTACAAAGTTTCACAATTTCATCTTTGGAAACCATGTCACGGTGTTTAATGACCACAAGCCTCTGGAAGAAATTTTCAAAAAGCCACTCCTCTCTACCCCTATGCGCTTACAAAGAATGCGTCTTAGACTGCAATGGTATGCACATTGTCTAGAGCTCAACTATCTGAGAAAAAGTCAGAAATCGATGGCTTGGAGTGTATCTCTATGCTCAATTTTGTCTCAGTGAACAGAAGTACGCCGACCTCAAGGAGCGCTCAAAAAATGAGCTCAGCGCCCTGCAACAAGTGGTTCAAAAAGGGTGGCCAAACGACAGACGGGACGTACCTTCAATAGTCCAACCGTATTGGGACTCTCAAAGTCAGCTTGCTAATGTGGATGGCGTGATCTACAAGGGTCTACGTATTGTAGTACCACCTTTTATGCAAGATCATATGCTAAAAATTATACACCAGTCCCACTTGGGTATAGTAAAAAGCAAGCAAAGAGCATGTGAGGTCTTATACTGGCCAGGTATGAGTGCCGAAATAGAGGAAATGGTAAAGAACTGTTGTAAGTGTGCTGATTTCCAAAATCGGCTACCTAGAGAGCCACTTAAGCCAACAGAAACTCCTGAATTGCCATTCGAAGAAGTAGCCTCAGATCTGTTTGAGTTTGAAGGCAAACATTATGTTCTGTTGGTAGACTACTATTCAAAATTCATTGAAGTGGACAGGCTGAAAGGTCTATATTGCAGTGCTGTAGTGGAAGCTCTCAAAGCGCAATTCAGCAGGCATGGAATCCCCACCACTCTTCGTACGGACAATGGTCCACTGTATTCCGCAAAGGAATTTAAGGATTTCTGCAAAAGCTATGGAGTCACCCATAAAACGGCATCACCCCACACGCCACATTCCAAAGGCGAAGCAGAGCGAGCAGTACAGACCATTAAGAGGCTTTGGCGCAAGGCTATAGACAAACATCTTGTTCTACTTGACTACAGAACAACATCAATTGAGTCAGTAGGCTTGTCACCAGCACAACTGCTAACGGACAGAAGGCCCCGTAACAACCTGCCTGCTGCTCGGCAGTTGCTGTCACCAAGTGGTTATGATTCGTTTAAAGTGAAACTACGACTGGATGAAAGTAAAAGCATGCAAAAGTTCTACTACGATCGCAAAAGAGCTAGTGGTCCTCGAGCTGCTCTGAACGCTGGAGATGAAATAAGGATGCAACCATATCCAGGAAATTACAAGTGGTCTCCTGGTGTCGTAGTGAGAAAACATTGTGCTCCAAGGTCCTATGTCATAGATTCTGGAGGTAAGGAGTACCCTCGCAATGTTCAGCATCTTCGCAGGAGCACAGGCAAAGCCAATGAGGCCCGTCACAGCCCTGTCGACAAAAATTAAATGGAAATGTCTGAGACAGTGGGTGGTGAAAAGCACAAATCTGTAGTTAATCCCAGTTTGCCCCAATCACCGTCTAAAAAGACACTATCTGGTGAGAAAGCGTTGTCAGCAGGACAGTATGTCACTAGATGTGGCAGAGTTGTGAAGCCTCCAAACAGGCTCTGCTTATAGTCAGGGAAAGGTGTGGTAAAGACACCTTGTGGAAGTGAAGTGCTGGAAACCTCTCCTTCCTAGATAGTAGAAGTGATGCTTACTGGTTATTTTTGTGGTAATGTGCATAATGGACTAAATTATCGTAGAAGGTGTCCTAATTCCTCCTTCCTCCTTAAATTTTTTTTTTGTTATTAAAAAAAAAAGAGAGAAACAATGAAAATAGCAATCAGGTGTTTAACATTTATATAAGCTGTATTGCAATTGTATTGATTAAGTTTGTTTGTTTTTGCTGAAGAGGGGAGATGTAATGTATTTTGACAGTAACTGGCTCTTTAAGAAGCACTTCGGCTCGGCGGCTGAAGCTCCTCCCCATCTGGTGTTGTTAGCAGCCGCAGCTAAGATAATAAAGGAGTTCTCAGTTAGAAAAGCACTGTGTCTGTGTCGTGCATTATATTACAGTAAGAGTTTCATAGGAGAGGGGAAACATCCATGGAAGAAGGCGAGTGAGGGAGAGGGTAAGGTGAACTGTCTAACTTCGATTCCAGCCACTGACTGACTGAAACTGCTGGGTTATATGGGGAGTGCTGATGAGAGGTGCAGGTGTGTCTGGTTAGAACTTAGGTGATAGTGCTCGGGCTGGTGTTAGGGAACGTGATGCTAGAGAGAGTGGTAGGTGGAGCAGCAGGAACTGTCACAAATACGCAGGAGACCCAAGTGCAAGTGAATGCAAGTAGATTTAATAACAGGGATAACAGGAAATAAAAACTGATAAAGATCTCACCAGATCTCGAGGGATAGGGTAGAGCAATGATGCATCTCTCAAGGAAATCGACACGCTAAACAGCGGTAATAGTTCTTCAGAGCAACAGATCCAGAGTGAAGTCTCTTACTGATATCTCACCAGATATCAAGGGAAGGGGTAGAGCAATGGTGCATCTCTCAAAGAAGTTGACAACGCTTAACAGCAGTAATAGTTCTTCAGAGCAGCAAAACAAAGTGAATCTCTTGTGGGTGTCATTCGTGCAAACAGCGGTAACAACATCAATGAAACAAAGCCGTGCTTGACAAGCCCAAAGGCAACAGACTCTATGATGACTCACTACCAGCGGATTCAGCGAGAGCTGCCTAACAGGAAACAAACACAGGCGTGAACCCCAACGAACTGACAACATAAAGCAGGAATGCTGAACAGATACAGGTGCAGTAATGCACTGCACCTGTGGAGTGCTAACATCTGAGGTTACTGATAGCAGCAGAGCACGTGACCACCCAGCTGACGACATGTAAACACAACAGACAGCCATGCGGTGAAGACACACCCACACACATAAACACGCACACACACATACACCAGAGGAACAGACAGATCCACAACCGTGACAGGAACGAACCAGGAATGTGACATTTGCCTTAGCTGCTTAAGTTTATTGAACTTAAGTTTTTTTTCAACCCAGAATATTGCTTTGAACTTAAAGTATTTAATAATAATAAATACTGTAATTGCAAAAAAAATGCATTTAATTTTTTTATTCTTTTTATTAAAAAGTGTATAATGTAATGCATTTAAAACAATAAAAATAGAAGTAATATATTTGCTTACTGTAAAAAAAATCTATCATGATTTACAGCATTTTCAAGATAAAGCTATTACAACAACATGATGGGTTTTGGGGTATTTAGAAGATTTTATTGGCAACTGTAGTTGCTGTAACTGCTGTAAGGAACACTGCACCCAATATGCTAATATGAATAATCTTAAAATACCCTCTAAATGTTTAAATGATAAATAATTATTCACTGTATTTTGAATGCACACTATCATGTGGTTAATTAACTGCATTTTACATAAACTATGACAATATAATTTATTGGTTGATAATGATGGTCATAATGACTACGTGAAGGCTTACCTTAACTTTATTTCTCTTGGTCTCTTCTTGACAACACCATTGTGGAGTTTTCCTTTTGTTAATTTAGCAAATAGCATTGTAAAAAAAAAAATATTTGGTGTACTCCCCCATTCACTATGATCACTATGATCTATCCAACTAACTTCCACACTGAGAAACCTGGAAATGTGAAAAGGGTCACGTGAAAACAATATACAACTAACATTTTTACATTTGGCTAATTATTTTAAATGACATGCACTATACAGAAAATGTTTATAAACCACTCATTTAATTGAACGATGTGAGAATTGAGAAAATGTATTCATTGGATAAGACGATGACGGGTAGAGTGGGGGCGTTGCCTGGTGACAGTGTTGTTTGCGGTTGAATCTGCTTGGTTCTATGAATTGGATCCCTTAAGGGAATAGTAGGAGTTGAATCCTGCATGAAACAGATTGCCTTTATGTGCACTAATGTAAAGACACAATGATATGATTATTTTATTTTTAATTTTACTTTTAATTACTAATTTTAATAATCAATGCTGTGGAACCTTATGAAATGGAAAAGCACTAGCTGTGCATAAACCCCATTGAATAGCTATTGCTAGCATACTAGCTTAGGCTTACCACTTAACAAGATCACTGTTGTTCGTTCATCCCGCTTAAATGTTGCCTGATTATTGCTGTTAAATATTGCATTTCAAATAATTTGTTTAATTTCAGGGGCGACACAGTGGCGCAGTAGGTAGTGCTGTCGCCTCACAGCAAGAACGTTGCTTGGTCCTGGGTCAGTTGGTGTTTCTGTGTGGAGTTTGCATGTTCTCCCTGCGTTTGCGTGGGGGTGCTCTGGTTTCCCCCAAGGTCCAAAGACATGCAGTACAGGTGAATTGGGTAAACTAAATTGTCTGTAGTGAATGAGTTGCGGCTGGAAGGGCATTCGCTGCGTAAAATCAAGCTGGATAAGTTGGTGGTTCATTCTGCTGTGGCGACCCCAGATTAATAAAGGGACTAAGCCGACAACAAAATGAATGAATGTTTAATTCATTCAAATATGTAATTCAGAATGAATAAAGAAGAAAATATATTTCAAATAGGTAAAAATACATGTGTACCTGTAAATTTTCTTAAAATAAGCCATTTTTTTTCAATTTCATTAGTTTAATTGGTTTCTTAAATTAAGCCTAATAATTGCACTAGGTTGCTTAAAAAATAAATGAAATTTATCTCTTGATTTTATTAGTAAAATATTTTTAATATGTTATAATAAATCTAGAATATCAGTTTTTAAAGAAAATATGCTCATTATTTTTAATGACCACATCCTTTTTTTTATGAAAATTACAAGCCTCAAGATTCTTTTTTTACAGTGTAATCATATTAGTTCAGAAATACTTACCCTAATTATTTTATATTTTCCCCAATTTCTGTTCAGCAGAGAGATGTTTTTTTTCTCTTTGCTATGGTGACAGTACATAATATTTTACGAGATACTAGTATTTAGCTTTACCTTTGTGTACTGTTTACATTGACTTTCCATCATCAGTTGGCACCATTACACAGGCCTGTGCAAAAAAGTGTAGGACTTATATATGGAGTTCTATGGAGTAAAACAACATATTATCGTGACCATGCAAAAATACCCCTACTATGTATGTTCTGAGAGATGAGGTGCTTTTTTTCATTTTCTCAAACATATCAAGAGAAACATGCAAAGGTCTCTCTCCAACACATACACATTCATACACTCATACACTATACATACAATTTAGTTTATCCAATGCACCTGTGCTGCTTGTCTTTGGACTGTGAGCGAAACCAGAAGAAACCAGAGGAAACCCATGCAGACACAAAGAGAACATGTAAATTCCACAGAAAAAGTCCCTCCTGAACCACTAAATCACAGGGTTTTGATTATGGCATTTGATGCAATTTATAATACATTGAAGAGATACTCTTTTTTTGGAGTAATGCATATTACAAAAAACTTATGTAAAGTTGTGCGTAACACTTAATTTTTTTCCTAACAAATGTATTTATTTGTTTTAACTATAATTCCCCAATATGCTCATTGTACATAATTCATTATTACATTAAATTAACACAGTATTATGTTAAAGGAATTGAGAACTAAGAGTAATTAGTCATACTGGATAAACCAAAGAAAAAAAATCTGTTTAGGTATACCTTAAAGGCTTGGCCATGTGTCTGATTATTCAATTTACTGTATATTGTTAATTAAATCCTAATACTACAAAGGATTTCTTAAGGATAATTTGACTCTAAAGACTGGACTAACAGCTTTATCA
>CAIGQZ010000749.1:1573979-1594120 GCA_903798205.1 Danio tinwini
TGTAGGGCAAGGACAATGAACTCCTGCGGGAGGTGGCTGGGATGAGACTCTTGCGGGAGTTGCAGCCGGGTGTGGGGGGTCTTGGGGGGTTAGGTAGTTGGTTAGAGCCCACTGGGCTACCTTGAGGTGGTATTTATTAAAGCGGATGTAGGATTTGAAAGCTTCAGAGGACCAGTGACCGAGGATCTGGATCTGATGCTGGGAGAACCCATTAGAGGCTGCTGTGGTGGCTGTGCCAATCCTAAATGAGTGGCTGGAAAAGGGCTCAGGGGAAAAGCCTGAGAGGCGGAAGACTTATTTAAGGTGTTTTTGAAACTAGAACCGAGATACTGGATGGTTAGCATCGTCAGTAAAAAAAAGGGGCTAGTGGGTTAGCCTCTTGGAATCTTCTTAAAGATTCTTCTTGCTTTGCTTGATAAGGAAATAAATGGTTTCCTTATCTTGGAAATGGATTCCTTATCAAAGTTAGTTCTGAGATAGTGGGGTGGAGTAAAGGGTTAAATTTGGATGTAACTGTTAATTTGGAGCATCTAAGGAAGCCAAAGAAGGGTAAACATGGCATTTAAGGTGCGGGCTGTGTGGGAAGAAATGTAACCTTTGCAAAGGGTGTGGATGCATGAGGAAAGGATTTTGAGAGTGATGGGTTGTCTAGAATCGGGGTTGGTGGGGTGGGTTTAATAAGGAGGAAGGTTTGTGAATTTGTGATAGCATCAGAAGGAGACCCGTTAATATATGAAAAAATTGGATCCCACTGAGCTCTTAATTGAACTAGTTTGTATGTGTTTTGTAGTGTGAAGGTGTGATATAAAGGGAAAGTGATAGAGAGAAGGGAAAAATCAGAGAAATGTAGTTGATGAAGGGTGTGAAATTGTTTGAATGTGTTCCATGCTGTAAGGTAGGAATTAAGGGTTCTGGGAACTACTGCTTGTTGGAAAAGAGATAGGGAAGTTTGGTGGAGTTTGTAAAGGGGATAGTTTATGGCAATATCATTTCTGAATAGGGAGGGACAGGCATTGGGTGGGGTTCCGCCTCCGGGGATAGTAGCCAGAATCTCTGGAAAGAAAAACAAGAAAGTCAGCAATTTGATTTTTGCAACCAGGTACATGTTCAGCAGTCATAATAAATAGTTTTTCAGCAGATATTCAGATGAGGCGTCTTAGGAATGGCATTAGTGACGGGGAGTGGGAACACCCTTTATTAATGCAGTTCACGGTAGCTTCATTATCGCAATGAACGAGAATGCTGGCTGTGGAGCATTCATCCCACCACATGATGGCTGCTATGATTATTGGGTAGAGTTCGAAGAGGGCTGAAGAACAATTGTTTTTTGTAATGGAAATCAATTGGGGTGGCCATGTTGAGGCGAACCAATGTCCTTTATAGAAACCTTCGTAACCTAGTGATGGGGCGGTTTCTGTCTATAAATTAAGGTCTATGTGGAATGCTATCAAGTCGCTGTAGAAAAAGGAACAGCCATTCCATTGCTTGTGAAAAGAGATCCATAAGCTGAGTTCATCGAGACTGGGTTTAGAAAGAAGAATTATTTCTTCTAAACCGTGAACTGTGGTAGATAGTTAAGGGAGGTGGGTAATGAATGGGCGGTCTTGTGGAATGGTGCGCATGGCAAAATTTAGATGACAGAGAATAGATAGGAGTTCCCGTTTTGTGCATGTCTGTTTTTCTAGGAATATTTGAGATAGAGAAATGATTCGGTAGGAAGGGATGCTTGGAATTTATGCAAGTCTAGGTTGATGGCCAGAAATTCGATTGAAGTACTGGGCCCAGAAGTTTGTAAAACCTGTTGGGTGATTGCTAGGTGTTTGGCCGGAGGTGATGATGGGGGATAAATTATTAGAAAATAATCTAGAAGGTGAATGAGGTGTGGGATTCTGTAATTATTAGACAGAATCCAGCATAAAGCTACTGACATCATGTAAATTTTTTTTGGGCTGCTTTTGCATCCTATAATTAGTCAAACTGCAAAATAGAATTGGTTACACCAATGTATGCCAAACAGGTGCCAGACATCTGGGTGGATTGGCATGATTTTAAAGGCAGAGGAAATATTTACTTTGGCTAGCCAGGCGTTGTGACCGGCTATTTTTATGAGAGAGATAGCTTGATCAATGTCGTGGTGGTTAAGCGAATATTCGTCCAATGTGATAGTGCTGTTTATGTAGGAAAAGAGGAATTGTGCGGGCACGAAAGGTCAACTATAAGGCGTTTTTTTTTTGCCAGAATTTTCGAGTAGTGACGCCTATGGGGCTAATGTGTGAGACATTAAAGGGAGGGGCTGTGAAAGGTCCGATCATGAACTTATTGTCAATTTCTTTTTTAATAAGATATTCAACAGTTTCAGGCTCGGTGGTAGCCGACTGCAGATTAGGACAAAAGAGATTGAAGGGAGAGCTGAAATGCCTGGGTGGAATCTGTGGGTTAGATCTGATCAGAGGGGAGGTGATCAGAGGACAGGAGGTAGTGGAGTGCAGACTGAAGTGGCAGACCCCGCAGGTTAGATTGCAACATCCTAAAACAGGGGTGCTCAACCTTATTCCTGGCGATCGACCTTCCTGCAGTTTTCAGTTGCAGCCCTTATCAAACACACCTGCCTGTAATTATCAAATGCTCCTCACGTTCAAAATAATTGGTTCAGGTGTGTTTGATCAGGATTGGAGCTGAAATCAGCTGGAAGGTCGATCGCGAGGAACAGGGTTGAGCACCCCTGTCCTAAAAATACCTTGTTGTAAAGCTCAGTGTCCAAAGGCCCCCAGTAGGGGCACTGGTTCCACTGGGTCACTCGAATGGCACATTTGGCAGAGAATAATTTGTGGTAAGTGTAGAAGTAAGTGCCCCATAAGAGAGCGCGAGCTCGGCGATAATGGCCATATAATCTTTCAACTCACGTCTCCTATGAGGGAATATGGAGCTATGGTAAGAATGCGTGACTGGCTACTGGCTGAAGGTTTGAGGGAGACAGAGAATTTGCCGCAATGAACCTGGCGTTCTGCCGCGGGAGGTGCAATGGGTGATAAGAGTGAAATAATATCTATATCGGCACCTAAAAGGATTTGGTTGCGAGCAGAGTTAGAGATGGGGGAGGTTCCAAGGCTGGAGCATTGTTCGGCAGAGGGAGGGGCATGGCAGATGACAGGGTGAATGGGGGGGTTGCAGAGAAAACTGGTGTAGGGAGGGAAAGAGCATGGGTGCGGTCAGAGCTGGTGTGAGTAGTGTGAATTGAAGAAGAAAAATGTGGAATGTTAACCAGAGGAATTTGGGAGAAAAAAGGCAGGTTGGAGAGGGGGTGGGGGGACCAGAGGCAGAGGGTTGGGCAGGTAAAGATAAAGTTTGATTTGGGAGGGGCAGGAGGAGCAGAAATAAAAGAATGAAAATGAGCATTGGATGTAGAAGAGAATTGAGGGCTGATAAGAGAGATAGAGGGGATGGGAGGCCAAGAAAAGGGGGTGGAGAAGGTTTGGGGGAGAGGTTGAGAGGCAGGGTTGTCCTGAATGGAGTCTTGTTGTGGGAGAGTGCATGACGTCATAGGAGGAGGCCGTATTTCCTGGTGTTGTGGTCTTGCGGGGGAGTGGCTGGCTGTGTGTTTTTGTTTTGATTTTCTTTTTCCTTGTAGCAAGCGGGAGGTTTGTGGACATGGAGGGAAACGTGGAGTATTTCTCTATTTCTGGTCTTGCAGGAGGGCTTGTGGAAGAATGGGAGTCCGATGTTGTGTTTTTGTAAAGTTTGAGGTTGAAGTTTCTGGTTTGTTGAGAGATCTGGGTGCGTGGATTCCAAGGTCGGCGAGCATTTTCCTTATTTACATTACGGTGATTCTCTTTGGCGAATGAACGGAGAAGGTGTCGGAGACATAAGATGAGGTGGGTGAAGAATTTTGAGGTTTTGAAGTAGATTGAGCTGGTGATCTGTTACTTATAAGGCTGTAAGCAGTGGAGTGGGTGATACGCCGGCCTCTCATGGCGGCCCTTAGCTTGGGTTGAGAGCCTGGCTGTGAAGGGAGAAGTTGAACTGCAGAGGGGGAGTCAAGGAGATCGGGGTTATCTTGCGGGCTGTTGTTTTGTTGGTTATTTCCTTGCAGGTTGTTATTTTCGTTGTTCTTGGTGTCTTTGACTTGAAGAAGATGCTGATGAGTAGTTGAAGGAGATAATGGTTGTGATGATGATGATGATGATGATGGATATGAATATAGAAGTTGATGTTCGTTTAAAGCGACGTTTGTTTTAAGTTTGCTGAAGTGCAGGCAGAGCAATATTTCATACTAAGATAATTGTAGACTGAAACTGTGGTTTTTTATAGTAAATGGGGAATCATATGATAGGGAAATCACGATTAGTTAATGTGAAACTAGCTGTAGTAAATCATAAGCATGTGATCCTCTTGAAATTTGTTTATGAATAAACTTAACAAAAAACAAAAGTGTGTGGACTTAAAAATGCAAAACAACATAAAGTGCAACATAAAGAGCAAAATCTACTCTGAAATAAGTAGAGATTTCAGAAAATAATGTTTTTGAGATGCATTACTTTTGTGCTGGGCTTCAGTCCATCAAGTTTGAGAAACTTAACAAGTATATTTAAGTTCTTTAAGGTAGCTTAGATTCACAGCATATATTATGCCCATAAGCAAAGCACAGCACCTTGAGACAACCATTCCATTTAGGATTCTCATGCCCTTAACCATGATGCTTTCCATCTTGTCGTTCAATTCTAAAGTAGACTAATCAAAATGTTCTTGTAAAGTAAGAAAGTAAACTTTTTGAGTAACAAAAAAAACACTGCTAACATCAACTGTATTTAGCAGGAGCAGCCAACACTAGTGGAATGGGGAAAACAGATTTGGAAATTAAATAAAACACAGATATCTCACCTTAAAATATCTTTTGTGCCAAACAGTCTGCCTAAAACTTGTTTGGACTTGCTTATGGCTTGTTCAGTGAGGGGAGAGCTTTGGAATCCAGAACTCCATTTGTGTGGAAAAAATCAGTTATTAACACCATTTTTTTGGGTTGCTACAAGTTAAATATTGTTTCAAACTAATTGACAGACATATATTTACCTTTAAATTAGCTGCATTTTTTACACTAACAGCTAACAACTTGAAAGTTTGTTAAGTTACAACAATGTATTAAACTACGTATGTAGTGGTAAAAGACCTCTTGAGTTCTTTTAGAGTTGAATTTTTTAGAGTGTGTAATTATTTATACATTGTGGTGGCACTTAAAACTAGACCTATGCATAACAATAGCGGCCAATATTGTTATATGGCCTATATAGCCAAACTCAACAAGGCAAACAAGGGAGGAACGAGAGGGGAAAGCCAGCAAGTGTCATGAGGTTCAGGAACACTGGCAGACAGGAAGAGCAGGCCTGCAAAACAGGAATGGCAGGAAAACTGACAGTTCAGGGTGGGTTGAAAGGGTCAGGAGGAACCTTGTCAGGGGGGCAGGGTGGAGCCAGAGGGACAGACCAGGGAAGGACTAGGACACACCTGGGAGGAACAGAAGGGGTGACCCAGGGAGGATCAGACAGGGAAGGTAGGGCTGGAAACCTGTGGGGAGCTGGCAGGGCAAGAATCCAGGGCAGTGTAGGTAGGGCAAAGAGCCTGGGCTTTACCCCCAGCACAATAAGCTGTGTTGAAGCTATCAGGGCAATAAACCTGGGTGCTACAGACACTGAGCCATGCTCTGGGGCTGAAGAAGACACTGGCGAATGCTCAGGGGCTGGAGCGTTTGTGGCAGAAGAGCCCTTTGTACTCCTAAGTTTCCGTGTTTTATGTGGCAAGAAGCGAGCCGCCTCTAGAAGTGCTGCAGTGTTGTTTGCAGGTGCCTCAGGGAATGACACTGCAGCCAAGGTGGTTGATGGATGAGCTACAGCAGGCCAGTGTTTATCCAGACATATCTCACAAACTGTCAGAATGTTAAAATTCCCCAGCATTCTAATCTCCCAGGCCTGAATGCAGCTGTTAAGTCCAGCGTTGAAAGCCTCCTTCAGAGCTATGGTGGTTAAATCAAGCCCCTCTGCAGCTTAGATGAACAGGTAGGCAAACTCCTTCACTGTGGATTCACCTGATCATTGTGGCTGCTCACAAGTCAGGAAAGAGCTATTAGACATCTAAATGTTTTGAGGTTTCAGTTGCTACAGTGCAAAGTATTATTAAAAAAATACAAGATGATTTGCACTGTGAAAAATCTCAGAGGACATGGTTGGAAGCCAAAAGTGACACCTATGCTGAACAGGAGGATAGTGAGAGAGGGAATAAAAATAATCACCATTAAGACCATAAATAAATCACCAGCTCTGCTGCTGTCAACATCTAAAGGCAGACAGTCCAACAGAAACTACAAACCACTAGGCTAAGGACAAAACCACTTTTCTAGAGAAGGCACACAAAGTTCGCCTGGCCTTTGCAAATGCTCATCTGGACAAAGAAGGTTTCTGGTCTTCTGTTTTATGGTTAGATGAAACAAAAATGTAATTGTTTTGCCACTGATGGGAGTCACTGATTGAATCAGACTTGGAATTTGGGGTGCCAAATTGTCTCATTCATTGAACTGGCTCGAGGGCTTACGCTATCACGATAAAAGTGCACCAATTCCATTGACTCTCTTACCTCAATACTTTGGCCGCAGATATTCGGGGACACTTCAGCCATATCATAAATGATTAATTCTCTAAACAATGGGGTTTTACAATGTTTCGGCGAGAATTGCCTGCACGAGTCTTTTGAATGACTCCCAGTCATGCGTTAGTCATAAAGGACATTCTGCTTGCAGCCAGATGTACAAATTTTGTAGAGACAAAGACATCTCTGGCAATTAATGCATACAAATGAAAGACAATCTCTTAAAATGTTAGAACTAAGGCAGATACATCTTTGAATAATATGCCATAGGTTTCCTTATGTGCTGTGTTTATTCCAACCAACCAGGTTAATGAATGTGTTGTCTTAACCCTTATCCCTTATAGCAGATTAAAATGATTTGTATGTGTCTGAAATGTATGTGTGGTATTGAACAAAATCTAGTTGCATTTGCAATACATTGGTGTAAATGAAAAACTAGTAGTACAAAGAGTATTCGTCTGGTAACATTTGATGTAAGATAGTTACAATCTTACAATAGATTTTACCACATAATTAACATGCAGTCTGTTAATGTTTGACCTTTGCTACGCTGGTACGGGGCGTGGCCCTACCCTTCATGGCAACTGCTTATTGAAGACAATGCCATGGGGATGGATCAAACCAGTCACTTAAAAACTCACTGCAGCCGTAAAACGTTGCTTTTTGCATTAGCTGCTTTGTGCTAGCTGTTGCTCTCTGCCCCCTCTCGCCTGCCTGGACACCGCGCCGCCAGGCGATTGGGTCACCACGAACTCTCCATGCAAACCTCTTAAGTTTCGGGACCGCCGCAACTGCACAAACTTCCGCGAACTGACTCTCAGCAGTCCGTTACCCCGGCAACCCAGGACAACACCAAAAATGTCACCAGAAGCGAGTCACCATCCAATCAGAAGCGCCATGTTTCCTCAGGCCAGCCTGGCGAGGAAACTCGTCAAGACCTCAACAAATTTGCAAGTAACACAAACAAATGTTGTCTCTTGCTGATCTGGTGCATATGATCTTAAGCAGTTAAAGATAAGCCAAATCGCTGCTTTTGTGGGTTCTCTGGTGTGATTTTAAGATCTAGTAAGAAGAACTAGAATTAATTAGTACAGTTGTCAACTCATTTTGCATCCTCTGAACTGCCTGTCTGTGTGTATGAGTGGGTGTGTGTGTGTGTGTGTGTGTGTGTGTGTGTGTGTGTGTGTGTGTGCGTTTGTTTGTTTGCCTATTACGTAGTTAGTTTCATGTATCGTAGTGTAGCTCAATAAATCTTTATTCTCCTTTTGTAAGAACTGTGTTCTTGTTTATGTGCTTCTAAGTCATTGCCTCAAGGTGTAGATTTTGTTACCTTGCTAAAAGTTAACCTGATTCTGTTATGTTATCATTGGCCACGAAAATAATATAAACAAGATTGCTAAAAGTTTGAATCTTTTAATCTGATTCAATCTGACTCAATAGAGTCAAATCAATGATTTGAATCTTCAAAATTTGATTCATTGATATGAGCTTCTTTCCTCAGGCCATCTACCTCATCTACAGTTAAATATTCCCCTACTGTGCAATTAACGTGCAATACTTGTACACAGCACCTTGTACACAGCACTTGTACACAGCACCTTATAACCTGTATATTTACAGCATATCTGTACATACAATTCAACATCCAGATCTTTTTGACTGACTGCATCTCTGTTTAATGTTTATTGCCTTTTCATTTTTGTATTTAATTTTGTGTTGTCACTCGTCACTTTATGTACACTGGAAGCTTCTGTTGCCAAAAGAAATTCCTTGTGTGTGTGAAGCAATTAGAAAGTATTTTGCCAAATATAAAACACATTACACAAACCACCTAAAATTATAAATGCATAAATATGTAAAGTAAGTGGTGGCTCATTCCGTTGTGGTAACCCCTGAAAAACCAGGGACTAAGCAAAAGGAAAATGGATGAATGAAATCTATCAAGTTGTCACATCCCCTGCTCATTCCTGCTCACCCAATCACCACTCTCCTTTACAAACCTCCTCCATCCAATTTTGCAAACCCTCACCAGCCTTCTAATTACCTGCACCTGTTTCCCTTCATCAAGGACACTATAAAAGCTCACCTTATCCTCTCATTCCTCGGCCGGTATTGAACTCAGATGGTTGTCCTTATCTTTGCTTCTTCGTCTTCTACTCTTCTTCCATGGAGGTTCCTTATGGGTCTTCGAGTCTACACTGATCAAGGGAAGTAAATATTCTTATCTGGTGTTTACTAGAAGATCTGCCATCTATCTGATGAACTGTTGTCTTTATACTCACCCACAGATTTTCCTTATGAGCCTTCTGATCCTTTACACTAATCAAGGAAAGTGCTTGCACTTATATAGTGTTTACTAGAAGATCTGCCATTGACATGATAAAACTGATAAACTATAACCATCCTTGTCTTCCTTGTCTACCAGCGTGAACAGTGAGAATAGCAGCCCCGAAGAAAACAACATGGAAGCTAGCAATGTGCTAACCTGAAGCGATTCGGATACATTCGCTGATATGGTCCACACCACGCAGCAAACGTTGCCTTCTGCTCCCTTGAGTGCCACTTCCAACCCGGAGGTCATGATGAGCACTCCACTTGCTCGACTCATGAACTACTTAGGCGAACCGAGCACCTGCAATGGTTTTCTCCTTCAATTTCCCCTGTATATGGAAGCAAATGCTCATCAATTTCCTAATGAAATTTCGAAAGTTGCTTTCATGATATTACTGCTCTCAGGTCGAGCTCTACAGTGGGCAGATGCTCTATGGCAGGGTTGCTCAACCCTGGTCCTGGCGATCGACCTTCCTGCTGATTTCAGCTCCAGCCCTGATCAACCACATCTGAACCAATTAATTAGAATGTGAGGAGAGCTTGATAATTACAGGCAGGTGTGTTTGATATGGGCTGCAACTGAAAACTGCAGGAAGGTCGATCTCCAGGAATAGGGTTGAGCACCCCTGCTCTATAGAATGCTAACAGCCTGTTAGGGTGGAATCAAGTAGCCCTCCTAGCGGCTTATCGAAAGGTACTAAAACCTCACATTCATAAACAAATGGTTATTTATGATGATAATGCTAACTTAGAAAGCTTTATCAAGAAAACAATTAGCGTATCCCAGCATTTATCTGCCTGTTTTTCTTCCTCCTCTGATAACCCAATATCACCTCCCAGAGTTCCATCGCCAGCGCTGGAAGCCGAGGAGCCAATGATAATGGACACATACCACTTGGAATCCTCCGAACGTCAATGTCGAATCCATCACCAGCTCTGCCTGTACTGTGGAGAAACCACTCACCTAATCTCCACCTGCCCCGTTCGTCCACCACACCTACTGGTGGGTGAGGTCATGCTCACTCCATCTGTCTCTCATATACCACATATGCAAGCAGAATTAATTGTGAACTCCCATACTCTCCACATACATGTGCTGGTGGACTTGGGAGTGGCTGGAAACTTCCAACTTTATCTCCCAACATCGTATTCCCTCCATTCGGAATGAAATTCAGGACCAAATCACCACCATACAGTTCACCATTAGGCGATGGCAAAATATCCCGGCATCTGAAATAAGTGATTCTTCTCTCTCCCCTTAACCATCAAGAGAAACTTAATTTACTCATCCTATCTCGTGCCAACATTGACGTCATCCTGGGCAGACCGTGGCTTAAACAACATTAGCCAATATCAATTCATCTTAGTCTCTAAGAAAGATGGACGATTAAGGCCCTGCATAGATTATAGAGTGCTGAAATCTGCTACGGTAAAGTTTGCTTACCCATTACCACTGGTACCAACTGCTCTGGAAGAACTAAGAGAGGTGCGCATCTTCAGCAAGCACGACCTTTGCAGTTCCTATAATTTAATGCGTATCTGAGAAGGGGACGAATGGAAAACGGCTTTCATCACCCCCTTTGGCCACTGAATATCAGATTATGCCCTATGGCCTGGCAAATAGTCCTTCCATCTCCTAGAATTTCATGAATTAAATCTTCAGAGACTTCCTCCATCGTTTTACGATATTTTATTTCATATCGATGATATCCTAATCTATTCCCATAACCTTTAAGAACACCAAGATCATGTTGAGCAAGTCCTTCAGGTGGTGTAATCTCCCAATGGTCCGGTGAACCCAAAGTCCTTCATCCGTGTGCATACTACTCCAGGAAATTAACATCTGCAAAGCAAAATTATGGCATTGTAGACCGCGAGTTGTTGGCTATCAAGCTGGCACTCGAAGAATTGCAACATTGGCTGGAAGAAGCTCATCATCCTTTCACTGTCATCACGGACCATAAGAACCTTCAGTATCTTCGAAATGCCAAACGCCTGAATGCCCGTCAAGCTCGCTGGCCCTTATTCTTCGCACAATTCAACTTTAACATCACCTATCAGCCTGGTCTTAAGAATGTGAAAGCTGATGCTTTCTCTCGGATGTACTCACCTGATCATCACCATGATTCTCCTAAACATATTCTACCACCTACTGTCTTCGTCGCTCCCATTCTGTGGCAACTGGATGAGGACATTAGCCACCGTAGAGGAGCCAGCTCCACCTGAACTCCCTCAAGGCCTTCTTTATGTGCCCACAAGGTATCGTATACTGCTCCTGAATAGTACGCACACCTCCCTTGGCTGAGGACATCCTGGCAGCAGGCAAACCCTCTCGCTCCTCAAACGGATGTATTGGTGGCCCAAAATGACCCATGATGTCGACCAGTACTTTAAGGGTTGCTCAATCTGTGCCATCTCTACCACTCCACGCCTGCCTGAAGGAAAACTGCAGCCATTACCCATTGCCTGCCGACCCTGGACCCATCTAGGAATTGACTTTGCCACTGATCTGCCTCCATCACATGGCTATACCACCATTCTTGTAGCAGTAGATCGATTTTTAAAGTCTTGTAAACTAATCCCTCTGAAAGGTCTCCCAACAGCTCTGGAAACAGCAGAAGCCCCTTCCAACATTTCTTCCGAAACTATGGCCTCCCAGAAGATATTGTATTAGACAAAGAGCCCCAATTCATCTCCAGTGTCTGGCGGGCATTCTTCCATCTTCTGGTTACTACCATCAGTCTTTCTTCTAGTTATCACCCGCAGATGAATGGACAGGTCGAGCATAAAATCCAAGAGATTTCCAGGTACCTCCGTTCGTACTGCAGCAGCCACCAAAACACCTGGAGCCAGTATCTACCATGGGCTGAGTATGCACAAAATTCTCTTTGTCAAACATCTACTGGTCTAACCCTCTTCCAATGTGTCCTAGGTTATCAACCATCCTTGTTTCCCTGGACGGTGAAAACTTTGGAAGTGCCTATGGTGGATCACTGGTTCCAAAAGAGCGAGAGGGTATGGGACTCAACTCACATACATCTTCAGCGGGCAGTGCGAAGGTGTACTACTCATGCAAATCATCATCGCCTACCAAATCCTACTTACCAACCAGGGGATTTCTCTGCTTTGCCAAGAACACATTTAATTGGCCACTTCCAGCTGGTTTCTTGTTCCTGATTGGCTCACAGTGTTTTAAAAGCCATGACACAACTTCCTTGGCAGCCATCTTGTTTTGGTCACTTGCTTTGTGTTTGTTGAAACAGTTGTATGTTGTATAGTGTAGAGTTCCTAAATGTTTTGTGTGACTAGAGATTTGTGAGGACTGTTTGTTTTGTGTTTGCTTTGTTTATACTTTTGTTACACTGGTTTATTAGACCTTTTTGCCTCCTGACTATGATTTTTTGATTGTCCGTTAAATAAGGTTGTCTGATTTGTAAATAGTTTTGTAAATAGTGTATATGTATTGGGATAGTAAGGAGTTTGACGCCATTTTATTTTTAAAACCTTATTACCTCTGTTTTGTGTTAGGGTAGTGAATTTTATTTTATTTCATTTTTGATTAGGTACATTAGAGATTTAAAACAAAATAACTTGTGTTTGTTATTTTGGCCTTGTCAGCTCCTGAATTCAAACCCCAATAAATCTTTGACTTAATTTTCTTTGTCTTGTCTTTCGTGTTGTTCACCATCCCTAGACAGTGTGTAACATGAAATTGGGGGCTCGTCTTTTGGCTGTATATTGTATTAGCTGAAATTACTTTGCTAATTTATTTTTGCATATGTTTGCCTGGGGCTTTTCTATTAATAAAGGAGGAAATATAGTGATTGGCACAAATACTTTGATTGGCATGGCATCAAAATTTGAACTTGATAAATTTACAATTGCATCAACAGAGGAGCAATTGGTAAAGTGTTGCAAAGATGTTTTGTTTTTAATTGTGGATTTTTTTATATAGTTGTACCTCAAAATGCACTAAAAAGAGATCAGCGAGGCACTGCACATGGAGCTTGTTAAACAAAAGATCTTACCTGGTGCGAATGTGCAGGGTCTGGGTGTTGCAAATACAGCACTATATGAAGAGTTAGAAGCTGCTGAGGCGGAGTGTAAACCTACAGATGTTGCATGCATGGATCCCATTAATCCTCCTTTGCTAACAGATCCATTGCTGGCAATCCGGTTGAAAGAACTGGAAGTGGAGTTAAGTCAACAACAGTATCAGAGCCAGCTTTTGCATGTTCGAGCACTTGAGCTTGAGACAAATCAAGACATCCGGCTGAAAGAGCTGGAACTTAAATTAAAGACTGAAGGAAATTCATGTCCACCTTCTTCACTGACAAAGGGAAGCACTCCTGTGTAGAGTCCAGTAAATGCATCCTCTCCTCTACCTGCAGTGTTGTCTGATACGCCAGTAAGTCCTAACACTGATTTTGATATAAGCAGACAAATTCCGTTGGATCCTACATTTAGAGAGAGTGAAGTTGACACATAATTCACTGTTTTTGAGCATATTGCAGCCACGTTAAAGTGGCCAAGAAATATTTGGCCTTTATTGTTACAGTACAAACTTGTTAGCAAAGCACAAGATGTATGTTCAGCACTGACACTTGAGCAAAGTTTGGAGTATGATTCTGTTAAGGCTGCCATGTTAAAAGCTTATGAACTCATTCCAGAAGCCTATCGACAAAAGTTTAGGAAGCATGTGAAAAACCCCAGTCAAACATTTGTTGAATTTGTATATGAGAAAACCACACTGTTGGAAAAGGGGTGTGCTGCTAGCAAAATTACATTTGAGCAGCTGAAATAACTCATTTTAGTGGAAGAATTAAGGAATTGCATTTTAGAGAAGATTGTAGTTTATTTGAATGAACAAAAAGTTTCATCACTATCTGAGGCTGCAATTTTTTGCTGATGAGTTTGTCACACACAAGGTTGCATTCACATTCCCATGTTTATCTCATACTGTTATAGATCGCAGGAGTACTCTAGAACAGCAGTAGCTGTGACAAAAGATGATCACATTGCTGAATGTTCAACAGGGTCCTGAGAATGTTTTTACTGTCATGAGACGGGACACTTGATTGCTGCTTGTCCTGTGTTACAGCGCAAAAATCTGAGAAAGCTCAGAATGCATCTAAAACTGTGGCCTTTGCGCGTACTCACACTTCTGAATCAGTACACTCTATTGATCACTCTTTTCATTCATTTGTGTTTGAAGGTGTAGTGGCATTTTCTGAAATGGATCAGGATCCAAAACCAGTTCACATCCAGATGTGATGTGCTTCAGTAGATGTGCTTCAGAAATCCAGCTGTAATTCAGATGTTTTAGTTCAGGGAATTGAACTTGGTGTGGTTATGATTCCTTTGCACACTGTATATTTACGTTTTGACATGGTTAGTTAAAGTGGCTGTACGTACTCAGTTACCATTGAAGAGAATTTCCCTTATCATTGGGAATGATTTAGCAGGGAACAAAGTTTCTTGTCTTCCTGAGGTTACTGATGTACCTTGTATGCCAGAAGATGTGTTGCTTCAAGAATTTCCAAGTGTATTTCATTCTTGTGTTGTCATAAAAGCTCATAAACTTGATTATTAAATTGATCTCTCTAGTTTGTTCATGAATTCAGATTTCCCAGATGTTGTGAACAAAATTGTAGATGCTTGTTTACAGAATTTGAGTCTAGAATCTAAATTTGACTTTAATTTTGACAAACAGCACTTAATAGATGCACAACTTGCAGATGATACGTTGAGGTCATGTTTATATGCTGTGGTTGAGATATCCGACTTACCCAATCATCAAGATGCTTATTTTTTAGATGGCGGGGTACTTATGCGTAAGTGGAGTCCAGAAAACATGAAGGGTGACTGGAGCTCTCTATCTCTCTATTTCAAGTAGTAATTCCAAAATAATACAGGGAGTATGTGCTAAGTGTGGCACATGACCATGAATTGGCTGGTCATTTAGGTATTAAGAAGACCTATAACAATCTTTTGAAACATTTTTATTTGGCCTGGAATGAAGTCACTATTATATATCTTGTCATGCTTGTCAGGTTTCTGAAAAACCAAATCAGGTTATTTCCTTTGGACCTTTATTTCCTTTGGACCTTTGCCAAGGACAAAATCTGATCATTCCTACTTGTTAACTTTAATGTGTTCTGCTACTAGGTTTCCTGATGCCATCCCACTGTTCCTTAAAGGCTCCAACCATTGTGAAGGCAATTGTGAAGTTCTGTACCACATTTGGCCTGCCAAAGTTTACTCAGTCGGATCAAAGGTCAAATTTCATGTCAAGAGTCTTCCGTAAGGTAATGAAAGAGCTAAACATTCAACACTGTGTATCTAGTACATACCATCTTAACGTTCTTAAAAGGTTCAGACCCTCAGGACCCTAATCAGAACCTACTCCAGTCTCCAACGTGAGAAACATTGGGATAAATATGTCACACTTCTATTGTTTGCTATTCGTAATATGGTACAGGAGTCTCTTGGATTCAGCCCAGCTGAATTACTTTTTGGACATACTCTTCATGGAGTGAAAATGTTGAAACTGTTACAAGAACAGTTACTTTCTACAAGGCAGTCAGCCACTCCTCCTAAGAATGTATTGGATCATGTGAGTTCATTTCATGAATGTTTACATTTAGTGTGGAAACTAGCACAACAGTCGTTAGCAACCTCTCAGTCCAGAATGAAAAGCAGATATGATAAAATTCTCTCCAACGTGTTCTCCCCTTGGCGCATGGGTTTCCTCCGGGTTCTCCGGTTTCCCCCACAGTCCAAAGACATGTGGTATAGGTGAATTGGGTAAGCTAAAATTGGTCGTAGTGCATGTGTGTGAATGCAAGAGTGTGTGGGTGTTTCCCAGTGTTGGGTTGCAGCTGTAAGGGCATCCGCTGCGTAAAACATATGCTAGATAAGTTAGCGGTTCATTCCGTTGTGACACCCCTTTATTAATAAAGGGACTAGACTGAAAAAAATTATATATATATATATATATACAAAAGTTTGGCCATCCCTGATCATTTTCATAGTTGCAAGCCATAGCCTGCTGGCCTTTCAAATCAGCAAGTTCATATGGATATATTGTTTTTATTTTTCCCTAGGGAAAAAAGCAACATCTCAGTTCTGACATAGCATTTATTTAATCAAAAGATGCAATGCAATTTGCATCTGCGCGTGCAAAAATCTGCAAATTCTGCCTCTTGACTGATTTCTGAAAAGTGTTCTTCAGAATCTGCTGATACTGGGTGGAATCCATATGACATTTAATTCTGACACGGTTTCCAGTACCTGTGCTTGCCACACATCTGTACAGCATGATAGACTCTCCACCATATTTTTCAGTAGGGAGCATGTTCTTCTTCTGGAATGCTGTGTTATTTTTCTGTCATGCAAAGCTCCTGTGGTTATGTCATCTGTCCTGAGTATATTTTTCCAAAATGCTCCAGGCTTGTCCAGATGAGCCTGTGCATACCTCAAACCACTCTTCTCATTGGTAGAATGCAAAAAAGGCTTCTTCTGCATCACCATGCATTGAGCTGTTCTTTGTGAAGAGTGCACTGGACTGTGGAATGATGTACATTGACATTATTAGCATCAAGATGTTCCTGGAGCTCTTTGAAGGTGGTCTGTGTTTTGTCTGTGACTATTCTAACCATTCTTCACCTTTAAGATATTTTTCTTAGTATTGCACATCTTTCCCTCACAAGAAGTCATTCAGTGCCCTTACAATTTTTTTTTTACTATTTTCTGACTGTGGAGATAAATACATTAAACCTTTGTGATAGCTTTTTGCAGCCTTCCCCTAATTCATTTTGGTGAATTATCCTAGTTTTTAGGTCATTGGGAAGTTCTTTTGAGGATTCCATGTTGCTACTTTCTGGTTCACAATAAGGAGAAGCACAGCTAGCAGTCAGTTTTCTTAAATATCCTTTTTCATGATTGGTTGCACCTGTGTTCAGATTATTAGGGTTCACTGAGTCACTAAAAATCAATTGTCAATGAGCATTAAATGACTACAGATTTTGAAATCCACACAAAAGAGAGGGTGCCCAAACTTTGTCAGGAGGGAAATGTGGAAAGTGGGCTGAATTCTGTACCTAGGTGGAAGTTGGAGCTAATATGTGAGGTCATTAATTTGCCTCTGTATTTTGAACTTGCGGCAGAGGAGACAGAGTCGTAAATCCCAGGTAGAGAGCCAAACCTGGTCGCTGGGTTGATACGTGGGAGTGTTGGACCGTCAGGAGTCTACAAACCTCTTGTTTCATCTCACTGCACCCTGGAAATGGATGTGAGCTGAGTCCCACACTCTCTCGCTTGTTCAAAACCAGTAGTCCACAGCTGGAACCTCCGATGGTTGCCCCGTCAAGGGGAACAGGTATGGTTGATAGCAGAGTATGTGTATGTACTAAATCATGTTAGTCCTGTAGAGTCTTGGCGGAGTGAATTATGTGCATATTCGGCCAATGGAAGAAATTGGCTCTAGCTGTACTGGGTATTGTCTGGAGATAAAAGCTTATGGATAGATTCACAGTGTCACCAAGCAAACAGAAGAATGCCTTCCATACGAGAGTTGAATTGAGGGCCCCGGTCTGACACAATCTCTTCCGGGTACCATAGTACATCATGTTGAAATAGCAACTCAGCTGTTTCAAAGGATGTGGGTAAACCTCTGAGGGTAACAAGTTTGCATGATTTAAATAAATAATTCCACTATGAAAAAATGCAGGTGTTACCCTCAGAGCTTGGGAGGTCCCTCACAACACCAATGTGGGACCAGGGTCTCCGAGGAATTGGTAGTGAAAGTAGCAAATGATGTGGCGTTTTAGACATAGCACAGGCTGAGCATGATCGGATGTACCTGATCACATCTGTGGTCATACTGGGCCACCAGTATAAAGCTTGGATGAGCAAGAGGGTCCGCCTGCTGCCTGGGTGTCCAGAGCTTGGAAAGTGATAGGTCATGCCTCATGGAGGATAGTATGTAGATTTTACCTTCTGGGCAGGCTGTCGGAGCAGGCTTCTGAAGGGTGGTTTCTTGTATCTTCCTGTCCAATGTCCAACTGATGGGACTCACGATGAGGGCAGGCGGGATAATGAGTTCAGGTTCAAGGGAGTGGTCTGGAGCATGGATCCTAGACAGTGCACCAGCATACCGTTCTTGGAACCTGGACGTAGATAATGGTGTATTTGAAAGGGTAAAAAATAAGGCCCATCTGGCCTGTCGAGGATTAAGTCTCTTAGCTTCACAGCGATATTGGAGATTCTTGTGATCTGTTATCACCGTAAAGGGACTCTGAGCTCCTTCCAACCAATGTCGCCACTCCTCCAGAGCAAGTTTGATGGCCAGCAGTTCTCAATTTCCAATATCATAGTTCTACTCCGCCAGGGACAACTTCTTGGAGAAGAAAGAGCAAGGTTAGAGGTGTGGAGGCACATAGGTCAGCTGGAAGAGTACAAACCCTGCTGCTGTGGTGGAAGCATCCACTTCAACTGTAAATGGACGTTCGGGATCAAGGTGTTGTAGGAGAGGGGCCTAAATTAGTATTAAAAGCTTCCTTGAGCTTTTTCGAAGGCTTCGTAAGGCTTCAGCAAAAAGATGAGTGTTGGATTAACTCTCACAGAGTTGATTTCAACACTTTTTGTTTATATAGCTCCACACTTTTTGGAGTTAAACTAACATTTTACAAATACATAAAAATATAACACTAAGGGTAGAGTTGTTGTTTTTTTTTACTCCCAAAAAGTGTTAAAACAACTTTAAAATGGATATAGAAAAACAACACTGTTCAGAGTTGCAAGCTTCAGGTTGGTATATTGTTATGCCAATCAATTAAATGGCATAACAATATAATCTTAATATTTTTATGATACACTTTTCCCCACTTTGAAGCACTCTAAATGTATAAATGCATGATCAAATTGTTGCACATTATCAAAGTGACATGGTTGCAAGTTCATTTCAAATAGATGCCTACAGCCTTGCTGAAATCAAATCAATTTAAACTTTTATTCCTGGAATGTAGTTTTGTTCAACTTTTTATTGCTGGAATGTGTTTTCTGTCTAATAAAACAGGTCAGCATTCTATTAACACCTTAATGCTCAGAAATTAAGATAAGGTTACTGTCTGATTAAGTAATCTGGCTCTCACATCCTTGACTCTGGGTTACTCCTTTGTTTTCCCTACATCAATGTTGTACATCAGGGGTGCTCAACCCTGTTCCTGGCGATCGACCTTCCAGCTGATTTCAGCTCCAACCCTGATCAAACACACCTGAACCAATTATTTAGAACGTGAGGAGCACTTGATAATTACAGGCAGGTGTGTTTGATAAGGGCTGCAACTGAAAACTGCAGGAAGGTCGATCGCCAGGAATAGGGTTGAGCACCCCTGTTGTACATAATTGTCTGCAGTGATCTGTAAACGTTCACAAGTGCACTATCATAAGACAAATTAAACACAAAATGTGCTTTAAAAAGTTCATCAAATGCTCCAAGGGAACAGTTTGCCTGGCATGGGATGAGGTGTTTATCCAGGACAATATAGAAGTTGTCAATCTTGCTTTTCTGATGTCCAATCGCAAGGAGGTATGGATCCTGACATTGGTTGTTGCTCAGATGCTCAGCCAAACTGCAGCATGACTAAGAATAAGAAGAACAATGAACATTAGATAACATATAATGTGTAGCCACTGAGTAAACATCATATGTGATAGTCATACAAGGGCTCCTTGGGTTGTGAATTATTAAAACGCCTGTAAAGACTTAAAGATTCCATTCACGTGTGAGCAAACCACAACACATTATAATAATGGCACTTACCTTATAAAAGTCTTTCAACAGCATCACTTGCACTTATTTTTGGAGACTTCAGTCCTCCAGGTAGTGGTGGAAGGAGATGTATCAGCAACAGAATAGATGACATTTCCTGATCATAGTCTGAAGGCAAAGATTTACATAAATTATTTAACTAAAACAAATGTAATAAAGAACTATTTTTTTTTTACTTTTGTTCATGTTTAGACTAACATTTGTTAGTGTAAATTTGTTTAAATTGAACAAATTCATCCAGAAAATATGTAGATTGTAATATTTTACCATTTTGTCATGGTTTAGTCATCAGAATATGGAGTAACTGTAACTGCAAATATAGCAAATTCAATTCAATTCAATT
>CAIGQZ010000749.1:1599120-1615419 GCA_903798205.1 Danio tinwini
AAATGTTCGTTTGTAGGAGGGGAAGAAGAAGACAGGGTCGGCGGTAAAGGGTCAGTAAATGTTTTATTTTTAAGTTTCTCACACAACGTGTGTATGTGTGTATGTGTGTGTTCTCTCCTCTCTCCCGGCTGCTTCTTCTCTCCTTAAGAAGGGTGTCTCTCCAGCCCAATCACTAGAATAAACAGGTGTTATTTATTATTTCTGATTGGCCTGCTGATTAGCCGCCGGGCTCCTAGCATGCTCTCTACCCTCATTTGTGTTCGATCATGCTTACCTCTCCACATACCCCCACCGCCCGCCTCAGGCCGGGGAGCCATAGCGGCCCCCCGCAAAGTATAGATTTTACCTTTGAGAAGGCCTGTTGGCACTGCTCCGACCATTGGACGGTATCTGGTCCCTCTTTTTTAGTGAGATCAGTCAATGAGCTGACGAGGGCCGAATAATTAGGAACAAAACGCCTATAATATCCTGCCAGTCCCAAAAACTGTCTCACCTCCTTTTTGGTCTTAGGTCTCGGACAGGTTGCAATAGCTGCAGTCTTATCAATTTGGGGCTGCACCTGCCCGTGACCTAAGTGGAAGCTCAGATACCTTACCTCCACTCGCCCAATTGCGCACTTCTTCGGGTTGGCCGTGAGCCCAGCCCGCCTCAGCGCTGACAATACCGCCCTCAGATGTTGCATATGCCGCTGCCAATCATTACTGAAAATGATGATATAATCTAAATAAGCAGCGGCATATGCGGAGTGAGGGCCAAGTATTTTGTCCATCAGCCGCTGAAACGTAGCCGGTGCCCCGAACAGCCCGAACGGAAGTGTCACAAATTGGTGCAATCCAAACGCCGTTGTGAAGGCTGTTTTTTCACGGGATATTGGAGATAAGGGGATCTGCCAATAACCCTTTGTCAAATCCAACGTCGAGTAATATCGAGCAGCACCTAACCGGTCGAGCAACTCGTCAATACGCGGCATTGGATATGCGTCGAATTTCGACACAGCGTTGACTTTTCTATAATCCACACAGAACCGGACCGAGCCATCAGTCTTGGGTACCAAGACGATTGGGCTGGCCCAGTCACTGTGGGATTTTTCTACTACACCCATTTTCAACATATTACTCAATTCTTCCTGAATCACTTTTTTCTTGTGTTCAGGTAGGCGATACGGCCGGGTCCTAACGACCACGCCTGGTTCGGTCTCGATATGGTGCTGGATCAAGTTAGTACGACCGGACAGGGGTGAGAACAGGTCAGAATACTCACGTTGAAGGTGCCGGATATCGATGAGCTGGCTCGCTGAGAGATGGTCACCACCGGTGACCAGAGTGCCTGGCCGCTGTCGGCCCGTGCTCTATGGTCCCAGGTCATCCTCGTTGTTAATAAGCATAGCCAGCATCACCTCCTCCGGCTCCCTCCACTGCTTCAGCAGATTAATGTGGTATATCTGACGTGAATCTGCCCTGTCCGAACGCATTACCTCATAATCGAGATCGCTGACTCGTCGTGTGACCACAAACGGCACTTGGCGAGTAATTTAGAGCTGGAAGTGGGTAGCAGTACAAGGACTTTATCTCCCTGTGAAAATTTGCGTACTTTAGTGCCCCTGTCATAACGCCGGCGTTGGTCATCCTGGGCCTTAAGCAAATGCTCCGTAGAGAGCCGCCCCAGTGTGTGGAGTTTTGCTCTAAGGTCCAGAATATATTGAATTTCGTTTTTACTGTTTGAAGGCTCGTCCTCCCAAGCCTCTCTAACGACATCTAAAACCCCACGGGGCTGTCTGCCGTAGAGAAGCTCGAAGGGGGAAAACCCCGTGGAGGCTTGGGGAACCTCCCGCACAGCGAATAACAAGGGCTCTAACCACTTATCCCAATTTTTCGCGTCCTCGTGAACGAATTTACGGATCATGGATTTAAGTGTGCGATTAAATCGTTCCACCAGCCCGTCTGTTTGTGGGTGATAGACGCTAGTGCGAATTGATTTAACGCCCAATAATCCGTAAAGCTCGCGCATGGTGTGTGACATGAACGCGGTGCCATGATCAGTGAGAATCTCTTTGGGGATTCCCACTCGGGAGATTATGCGAAACAGAGCCTCCGCAACGCTCTTTGCCGAGATGTTACGGAGCGCTACTGCTTCCGGGTATCGGGTTCCATAATACACCAGGACTAAAGCAAACCGGTGCCCGCGTGTGGATCGCTCTAATGGCCCGATGAGATCCATCCCAATTCTCTCGAAGGGGATCTCCATAACTGGCAACGGGCGCAATGGCGCTTTTGGGGTGGCCGGTGGATTTACCAGCTGACAATCACAACACGCAGCGTACCATCTGCTGACATCACCATGAATGCCCGGCCAAAAGAATCGGGCCATGAGACGATTTAGTGTGGCCGCCAGACCTAAATGTCCGGCCATAGGATTAGAATGAGCCGCCTGGAAAAGCATTTCCCGACGGCTCTTTGGTACTAATAATTGGGTTGTATCTTCCTTTGTCTGAGCGTCTTGGGTCACTCGATACACCCTATCATTAATAATCGCAAAATACGGATAGGAGAGGGGTCGATCAGGCTGGAGGTTTTGCCCATCTATGACTTGCACTCTTTCGAGTGCATGTCTCAGCGTGTCATCATGCGACTGCTCCAGGGGAAAGTCTTCACATCTGGAAATTCCCAGCCCTTCCCCTGAGTCAGCGCGTGACGTCACGGCTTGGGATTCCCCCAGCTGAGCGACCCGCCCCCTCTCCGGCGATTTCTTTTTCCAAGAAACACCCGCACATAAGACCCCTAATAATCTATTAAATCCAGGCCAATTGGTTCCCAGAATTAGCGGGTGTTTGAGGTGCGGGTTAACCGCCACCTCTACTTTATGCTTTTTCCCCCTGAATTGAATATCTATAGCCGTTAGCGGGTAGTGAATTACATCCCCGTGCACACACCTTACCCTTACCGTGCGGCTTGTATCCAATGCCGGGTCTTGAAGCAGGCTTTGGTGGATGGAGGTCTGGTTACACCCCGAATCCACCAAAGCTTGATATGTACCCCCTTTTATACTCACAGGTATCCGGTATAGCCCGTCGCGACCGGGGGCGACGATTGGCGTGGCGGGGACGCGAATCAACGCACTCACCTCCTTGATGGAGCGGACTTTTGGTGCGCTATCCTCGCCCCCGCGTCACCAATGCATCGGCCCAGACCTTCTCACTACACCCCTGGGGCCAGCAAGACCAACCGATTGAACCGGAGAGAGACCTGGTGCTGTCTGGGAAGCAGCCAGGGGTGGAAACTCCGCCCCTCTGTCCTGATAGGCTCCCCCTTTCAGCGGGGACGGCTGCGGATCCGCCTCAGTGCCCCGCCGTCTGGGGGCTGGCGTGGGCGGCCCCCGCATTTTGGGCCTGGGAACAGGATGAGAGAGAGAGAGAGAAAGAGGGGGAGAGAAGAGAGAGGTTATTTCGCCGACCCTGGACTTCGCCACCAGGTGATCCTCCGCCAACTGGATGGCCGTCTCCAGATCATCTGGCCGGTGGCACTGGACCCACTCCGATGTTCGGGAGGGGAGGCGGGTGATGAATTGTTCCAGTACCACGGCATCCACCAGCTGGTCAGTGGTCTGGCCATCCTGTACCAGCCATCTGCGGCAGGCGACACGGAGCTGCTGGGAGAACACGAAGGGCCGGCCGCTTCCAGTCAGCTCTAGGGAGCGGAAACGCTGACGCTGCTCCTCCGGGTTGCGATCGGCCCGCTGCAGAATGGCTCGCTTCAGGTGATCGTACTCCAGGAGATTCTGGGCCGGTAGCTGGTGTGCGGCGATTTGAGCTTCGCCTGATAGCAGTGGGATGATTCGTACCGGCCACTCGGCCCGCGGCCAGCCACACGCCTTCGCCATTCTCTCAAACAGATCAATAAACACTTCCGGGTTGTCCTCCGGCTCCATTTTCTGTAGCGCAATGGGAGGGTGGGCAGCAGATGTCGGAGCAGGCTGGATCTCCTGGACCAGCAGACTCCGGATTAGCTCGCGGTCCTCCCGCTGGGCCTCCACGAGGACTTGGAACCGTTGCTCCAGATCTTTCTTCAGTTCTACCAGCGCATGATGTTGTTCTTTGTGGAGAACCGCTAGCGCCTGGATGACTTCCGCACACTGAGTAGTTGACGGAGTGGACATTCTGGCAGTGAAGTTTCTTCTTCTTCCCGGGTTTCGGCACCACTTTAGAAATGTTCGTTTGTAGGAGGGGAAGAAGAAGACAGGGTCGGCGGTAAAGGGTCAGTAAATGTTTTATTTTTAAGTTTCTCACACAACGTGTGTATGTGTGGATGTGTGTGTTCTCTCCTCTCTCTCTCCCGGCTGCTTCTTCTCTCCTTAAGAAGGGTGTCTCTCCAGCCCAATTACTAGAATAAACAGGTGTCATTTATTTTCTGATTGGCCTGCTGATTAGCCGCCGGGCTCCTAGCATGCTCTCCACCCTCATTGGGTGTTCGATCATGCTTACCTCTCCACAACGGTCTCTCAGGCTCAAGTCTCCCATTGTGTGTAAAGGAATTCTTCTAACATTCAGTAAAATATTTGATTAAGGACAGTACTTAACTTGCTAAAAAATGTTTTTTTTGTAAAAAAAAAAAAAAAATCTATGCTTTTCTTGCATATATTTAATAGAATCTTACCCATGTATCTCTGTCATATGACTGACCATAATATTAACCAGCAACCCTTAAGTGCTGTGCTTTAAAGTTTTTGTGGTCTTGTATTCATCAAGGACTTCATCACCACCAGATTACTTTTCCAAAGCATCTTGAACAAACTGATAAAGTGACCACAAAAAAAGGTAATACTTGTAAAATAATAAAAGTGAATTAGCATATGATTCAATTAACCATAACAAACAACATATGCATATACCTAATTTGCCCTTTTAGCATCTACCCTCAAGCTGCTGCTGGCCCTTGTCAATGGCAATGCAAAGAACCTATTTTTGCCATAAAAGTGGATTTACTGAACACACACCAGAGCTTGTAAAATTTTTTGAACAGATGGCATTTAAAGGTTTTTGCATCTCTTCATGTATATACCAGAAGATATGGAGAATTCTTGTAATATTTTATTATATTGGCATCAGTAGTGTGCTGTTACTTACTGTAGGCCATCCAAGAGTGATTTGTGTACAGTAGTGCTTTAGTCTGCTTATTTTACATGACCAAAATTTGAAGCGGGGAATTAACATTTTAATTTATTCTATACCTCAAAATATTTATTTTTAATTTCAATAATGAAGGACCTCTATATAAATCAAACAAATCATATTTATAAATGAAAAAAAATACAAATTAACATTTGTTTTATATGACACAGCTATGCATTAATAGTGACTAGACAAATGTAGCTAATGTGAGTACATCTTCATTTTCAGTCATAATATAAAATAATGTATACATTAATAAAAAACTATTATTTTATTTATTGACCATAAAAGGAAACATTAATATATGAATAAAAGAATGAATAAACATAACCATGACAAATAAGTCCACAACACATGAAACAAAGCTTTATTCAAACTTGTTATACAATCACGTAGAACTGCATGTTCTGCTGCATCTCCACACAGCGGGGTTGGTTCTGCAGATGATCAGCAGGTCTTCATCTCTGTTTGTCAACATCATCAGCATCATCACTGCTGCAGTTAGACTGAAACGGTGTTGACACATGAAGCTGTCTATGCCTGAGAAACCTGTTCTGAAGATGAAAAGACCACAGCAACATCTGTCAGGGTCTTGTCCACAGCACTACAGCATCTCCAACATCATCTCCAGCACACTGCTGCGCTTCTTCATCCTCAATGCACACGGCACCTGAGGATATTTCAGATCATACAAAATAAAGAAGTCATTTTAACAGATTAATGTCATTTTGTGTTCAAAAAAATAATAATTCCTCATCACATATACAAATGAACAAATCAAACAGATGGATTATGGTTTTATTTAGGTTTATTAATATTATATGTAACATAAGTTAATGTAAACAGTGTTGACAACAGTGAGTTCTACATCAGCACAAACACATCACTCACTCAGGAATCTGTTTAATGTTGTCATTTGCTGATCTGCAACACTTCTCATATATTCATATCAGACATTTAATAATCATCTTTTTGTTTATGTAAATTCACTTTTGAAGCATAACGTTATGTGCTCAAGTTCCTACATAATTGTGTTTTAGAGCAAAATAAAACAAACAACATTACTATAAAGCATCTTTACACTGTCAGCAACTCTACAGTTCACTGTACACTAACGTTAGCTCACCACATGCGATTTAACTCAGGGCGGCGTCTCTTTGCTTTCCAATAACTTGCGTTTCAAAACGTCCACGTACCGTTTTTCCTCAATATTATGACGTATTCTCTTCTCCGTGCCGAATGCTTTCCCATGGCCTTCTGGGATAGATAAGTAACCATCTAAGAATACTTCGGAATCTGTCCAGAAGCAGTTGGGCATCCGGGGATTTCTTGCCTATACTTATTTCTTCACGTACTGTTTTCTCCTATTATGTTGTAGGTGTGTATTCACATATCTAGACAAATTGAGTATACATACGGCCCTACTCTTTTTTGAACATTGGGGATTCAAACATACTCAATCGCTCACCTACTGCTTTTTCCATACCTAATAGTAAAGAAGTATGCGATTTCGAACGCAGCCACGGTCTCTCTCCTGCACTGATACAGAATTCGATGCTTCAAAGACAGGGATGAGGAGGAAGGGAGTTCAACAGCAGGGTAAATCACTAAAGAAGCCTACTTTTTGAAAAATGCTTTTTCATAAATTCTTTTCTCTTGTAGGCTATGAAGTTGTGGAAGGGCCACCTGTCCCCAAGGTGGTACTTATAGGGTGTGTCTCACAAATATGTTTCACTAAATCTGAAATAATGGCTGGATCCAGATCACAATTATAGCTTTTCAAGGTGGATGTGAGGATTAAAGGAAGGATTATACAGTACCTCTCGCACTTAAAATGTGTAATTCAGTGGCAAACGCTGTTGCACACCCCATCCCACAGACTTTACAGTGAATGGCGGTCGCAGCCAGTCAGTCCCTTGTCTTCATACTGATTGCCCTTGCTTTTGTTCCATTTTAAAGTGAGGACCGTAAAATCCTTGGTTCTGGTGTTTTTACTGAGCTTTGGCACATTGGCTGGCGCTGAGCCAGAAAAAAAGACTTGTCATTATCACAATTATGCAGCGTTTTAATGCTTTTTAAATGATTTAGACATCTAAATACACACAAGTACTAGTAAAACATTACATTTAGAGTTTGTAAAACACACAAGGAAGTCTAACAATCCATTCAAATATAATTTGCCCATGTGTTTTATTCATATCCGATAACGCACACATAGTGAAAGTAACTATAAAGTTGAATCTATTTTTCTCTAAGTTCACCAGCCACTTCCTTGCATGTATTTTGGGAGTAACTTATGAATTTATGTGCTGAATCCTGTGTGTTCTACTTTTATGAATGAGTCAAACGTGCGGCTGCAAGTAAACACTGCGACGCCCATCTCACGTTATACATCATGATCACTTATTTATGTGAATTGGAATATCAGATAGCTGATGACATGATGAGCAAGCGTGTGAATATGTTGAATTAAAACGGAAAAAACAAAATAAAAGAGGCACATCTGTCATACAGCGCTATTGTGGCTGCAGTGTGTCACGTGACAAACATGACGCATCACCATGAAAACATTAAAGGTGAATGTTCTAAAACAATTGTCGCCTAAAAAAAACTTGACTCCTGGTTACAAAATATTTTAAACCCACCAGCAAAAGGGTTAACAACAGCAGTAGCAGCGGTGGTAGAGTTACTTTGCATTGCAAGACTAAAGACACCTTTTTATTCACTCACCTTGTTTTGATCATTCATTTTTCCATCTGTAGTCATGTATAGCTACACTGCAAAAAACGTTTTCTTTTTCTTTCTTAGTTATTTTGTCTCAATTTCAGGCCAAATATGTAAAAAATCTTAAATCAAACACAGACAAGAATTATGGCATGAGAAAATTAAGTGATGCTTAAAATGTCTGTTTGAGATAATATCTTATTATGATTATTTTTCTTACCCCATTGGCAAATAATTTAGCTTATTTTAAGCAAATAATCCCTTATTTTGAGGTGTTTTTTTCAGAAAACAAGACATAATTTCTCATGCTACTTCATGTGTCTAGTATGTATCTTGATTTAAGATTTTTTTTTAGATATTTGGATGGAAAACAGGACAAAACTAGTTAGTTTTTTAAATGTCATTGGTATTATTATTATTATTATTATTATAGCTCAGCCATTAGCTTTTTTTTGAATAAAGGGTTGGAAAGGAATGCTTTTCTTGTGTTTTTTTATTCGATTAATTAATTAGCCAAATAAATAATTTACAGATTAATCTATTATTAAAATAATCGTTAGTTGCAGCCCTAAATATGTATTAGGGTTGGGCCGCTAGATGATGCCGATGGCCTATAAACTTCACAATGTTGAGCTGGCATTGTGATCCATCACCCCACCACACATTTATTTTGATTTATAACTTATCATTTGCAAGTCATCTTAATAGCAATAAGGGTCTTTTCTTGAGCTGTGTTAAGTTTTACATATAGCTGCCGCTTGCAAGGCTGACAACATCGTGAGGATTAAATGAAGGATTATACAGTACCTCTCGCACTTAAAATGTGTAGATTCAGTGGCGAATGTTGTTGCAAACATCATCCAACAGACTTTACAGTGAATGGCAGTCGCAGCCAGTCAGTCCCTTGTCTTCACACTGATTGCCCTTGCTCGTTTAAAACATTTTACGCCCTTAAGACCCATTTGTCTCGACACCATGTGTAGATGGTCACACAAAGTGGACCTCTTTCATTTACTTGTCTACTTTGCTGCTCTGTTTTTTTTTTTATTTAGAGAACCAGTATTTTGAGCATCGTAACAACCACTAAAAGAAGTTTGAAGCAGTTGCAAGTGTCAACTGAAACTTCAATACAAATGTTTATTCTACCTTTGCTACACATAGACACAGAAAACACCAGTCACAAACCCTAGAGGATTTTAAAACTAAAGTATTAAAAAGCCAACCTAATGAACCCATGTTTGCTCAGGATGAGACGTGTGGAAGAGAGCTTAGAGCTTTGGGATGGGGAACCACAGAAGTTGTCTCAAGATATAAAAGATAAATTTGGCCATCTATTTTTAAAGTTGGAAAGCATGCTTAATGTCCCAAACAAATGCATTGATGAAATAGTAGATGAGCTTCAGTTTATTTCCACCTCTGCATCTGATCCACTTTTAAGAGATGTTGTGGTGTCCACCTTGAAAAGCTATAATTGTGATCTGGATCCAGCCATTATCTCAGATTTAGTGAAACATATTTGTGAGACACACCCTATAAGTACCGCCTTGGGGACAGGTGGCCCTCTACCTTGCAATTCTATGTAAGGCTGAAGACACCAAGCAGTTAGGATTCCAGCGAGTTTTAGAGCCACTGTTAACAGATATCCAAAGCCTGAAGAAAGATGGTATTTTTGTTCCAGTGTTAGGGAAAGCCATTAAAGAAACTGTGGTCAGAGTGGTGGCAGATAATTTGGGGGTGCACGCTGTGGCAGGATTTGTCAAAAGCTTTGCAGAGTCATGCGTCTGCAAGTTTTGTATTGGGAGCGATCCAAGCAGTCCAATGAAGTGAGATCTGGGTCTTTTCATCAAAGAACCAAATATCAACATACACTGCATGTACAGACAGCTGTGTCTAGTCCAATCACCCTCATTGTTATGGTGTAAAAAAACTGTGAGCATTGTCAGAAAAACTTAAGCATTTTTATGTTACATCTGGTTACCCTCCAGTTGTGTTAGAGGGCATAGTTCCAGTGGAACTGGCCTTGGCATTTGATAACGTAATCAAGAAAATATATTTCTCATGGAACTGAATGATGCCATTTGCAATTTCCCATACAAGTGGAGTGATAAAACTAATCGCCCTCATCTCATTCTCGCTAAGTTTTAGACTCCAAAATCAGTAGGGGGCAACGCACATGAAAATTGGTGCTTATTACGTTTTTTTGCTTCTGATTATAGGTTTAAAAGTACCCGAACAAGAGCCTGTATGTCAGATGCTGATGACACTGAAAGACATTGTGGACCTTGTCATGTTTTGAGCCCATACCGAAGAAAGCATTTGCTATCTTGACAGCATCATTTCAGAACATTTCAGAAGCAGATTCCTTGATGTTTTTCCCCAATATAAGCTCATTCCCAAGCACCATTTCCTTGAGCACTATCCTCAGCTCATTCGGGAATTTGGCCCCCTAGCTGCCCTCTGGAAAATGAGATTTGAGGCCAAACACAGCTTTTTCAAGAAGGTGGTCAGACACACTGGTTGTTTCAGGAATATTTTGCTGTCCCTTGCAAATAAGCACCAGCTCATGGTTGCATACCATCAATCACATCCTGTTAAACCATCACTTGCAGTCACAAATACAACAGAGGTCTCTTTAGATGTGCTTAAGGATGATCTAAAATACCTGGTGAAATGCAGATTCCCTGCAGTTTCTGCTGTCTATGTTGCCAATAATGTGTGCAGTTTAGGCACCAACTATGCAGTGGGAATGTTGTGTTGTGGTTCCACTGCAGGACTGCCTGACTTTTCTAAAGTGTTACAGATAATGGTGATTTGGTACAATCAACACCTTAGGAGTTATGAGGTAGAGAACACAGGGAGTTTGCAGTTACTTGAGCAAAGAGAGCTTAAAGATGTTTATCCTTTGGCTTCATAAACCCTTGCAGGAAGAATCCTGACAACTTTAAAGCACAATATTTGCCTATCCTTTTAAGTGTGAGGAAAGAAGCTTGTGAATAAATGTCTGTGTATTTCTCTTTTCTGTTGTTGCAGCTTCTTCCTGTTGATATGGCACCCTCAGCGAAACTGCGGATAATTTTTTGGGGAGGATGATGTGCGCAAACTACTTTTATCTGCATGCATCCCAAGCACACTTCAGGACCTCAATGATGTTCTTACAAGGACATGGATTTCAACGGTCAGTTATTCACATTGACCTCGATTGAAGAAGTACAAGATAAGGCTAACCTCAAAGTAGTAAAAACTGAAACAGTGATCTCCAACGAAATGGTAAGGTTTATAAGCTAATTAATACATATTAAACCTCTTAGACATTATTAAATGTAGATGCTGAATCACTGATATGTGTTGGCTTGTACTGAGTCATAGTTCTAAAGTTAAATTTCAAAGGTATATTTTATAAAAAAAATTAATTAAATGTGAGGTAAACTATCTGCTGTTGCTTTCAGTAGGCAATAAATGTCATGTTAAATGGCATTAAAACTCACATCATTAGCTTTTAACACTGAATATGCATGAAGTAGACCTGAGGTGATCATTGTCAGTTTATCCTTTTGTTCAGCTCCAAGAAATAGTTGCCATTTCTAAAATATAAGTTTAAGGTGTTTGTTAGAACAACAACTCATTTTATTATGGGAAATATTCCTTCTATCACATGTGATTGTTTTTGTTTACTTATGAAATTCATTAAATTTAAATCACCCTTAAGGCTCGAGAGTCAGGCATGCTTATATTGATGTCATCAATCTGGCAACCTGCACTTGCGTGTGTTTTGAACCAGGAGTGCAATACCTAGTTCAATAACTGGGTGTCAAACTTACAACCTGCACCTTTACATTATTTTAGCAAATGGCTGCAATATAAGAAAGAAAGACAAATTTAAAGGCGTCTGAATGCTTTCCGTACCCACTGTACAAGAGCTAACGCCCTGCTGCACATCTTGTATTCTCTGCTCATGGTGCTGGAGATGTGTGCGTGACCCTGTCATCTCTGCTGCCTGAGCCGAACAAAGGTCAGTGTGTCTGCTCAGGGAAGAAAGAAAAATATATAAATAAAACATACTGCACACACATACATACAGGCAATAAATAAACCATCACATGTAAGGACACTCTCACTGTGTGAACATTGTAAAAATAGCAACTTCCTTTCAATCTTAATGGAATATCTCACTTTGGGAAAAACAAGCTGTCCTGAAAGGAGGTTCACAAGTCACTGATTTGGGATTAATTTTTATAGTGCATGAAGTTTTTGTGTATTGTAATGGCAAAGTGGTTCTGGGTCAGGTTATTTAAGTAATTAGATTTAGTTTTCAATGTTTATGGTTCAGTTCCCTTCAATTTATGTAGTTTTTGAGATTGTTTTCAAGGGTGAGTTAGCAATGAGAAAACAAATGAGACAAATATCTTTCCTCATCACACACAAACAAATTACAAAGGATGTGTATGATCCTGCTGTACTGCTATATTACTGTGTTGCATGTTGTTGTGTTGTTGTAAGGCTGGTATGTGTGTGTGCTCATCTGTTGACTTAATAAATGTGATTTGCTGTGGGAGTCTGGGGTCGCTCCAGTAATGAGACTTGGTCTTGCTCGCTCATGCACTCATGTCTCTCATCCTCCTCACAACCCCCACCAGCCTCTGTTCCTCTCTCTTCCCCATACTTCAGTTTCCTTTACTTTCAACAAATGTTTACTTATTTATTTAAATGTCCACATTTCACAGAAGACGAAGTAGAAAAAGAAGAAGAAGAAGAAAACAGATATAGTTCAGACTGTCTTCTTAAATATTTAAATATTACACAAGAGAAATCAGGTCAAACTGTTTTGCAATTACATAGTGTAAATTATTTTTCACCAAATTTACATTTTTGCATCAACTATCATTTTAAGCTCATATACTCTTCATTATTCTTGTTAGATTGTGCCAAGTGCACCAAAACATATAGATTTAATCTGCAATACAGACAGCAATAAAGATACAAAAGCCTGCTCCAGAGCAAGCTAACAACCAGGCTAAGATTAATCCAATTTATGTATATGTTAATTTCATTGTCAATGCTAGAGGAAATTAATGTGTCTTACAGTCACTCCATGCTCTTGGCTATTTACATATATTTTATATATATTTTAGAATTAAAAATAAGTATGTTTAATTGTATTAGCAATCATTATAAATAAATAAATAAATATATATATATACACACACACACAGTGCTCAGAATAAATGAGTACAGCCCCTTTTAGGAATTAATATTTTATCACAAATATAATTATTTAATTTAATTAATTTTTTTAATTCTTGGTGTAAAGCTGTTTTATTTAATTATATTCCTATTCATTAAAATAAGACTTTGTTCACGTAATGTTTAAGTATTTTTATTTTATATATATATTGCAGTTCTGCCTGGTTCTCAAGTCTGATTGGTGGATAGCCGTGCAATATTCTTGATATTTACTCATACAACCTCTTCACCCTTGTGTATTACTCTGCCCACATAGAGTGACAGGAGATGAATTTGACAAATATTGTAGATGTTGGACAAAATAATGTACTTTTGAGGCTTTTTTAGGCAACAATGTAGTTGTTTAGATTGCAATTATGCAGTTCATTTATAAGGACAGTGCTTACTTTAAATATTTATAATTTTGAAGATTCACCGTTCATGGCCATCAGCCTGTCATTCTGAGCAGAACAAAAATGGTTGACACTCTGCCACAAGATGGCGATAGAGACAGCATAATAAGACTTTAGGAAAGAAAAGCAGCATAAATTTCAAACCACAGCTGATCAAATCATTATAAAACAGGTAGGTGATATTCTAAATTGATCTCTCTCTTTTGTATGTTGTAGTGCTGTATGTATACCATAGTAATTGTAGTGTATTGAGTGTGATATGGGACTCACATATCAGGAATGTTTGTTTTTGTTGGCCACTCTTTTTATAACCCAGAGTTACTTTGTGGTTGGACATCTGTTTGTTTCTAATGAGTTTCCTGTTATCATTGCTGCAGACTAGTTCATTAAAAAGTAGAAATGCCTGCATGTGTTTAGCATTTTTCCATATCGCAAACACAACAGTAATCTAGTAGTGTTTGCACTGCTTTGGCTTTTTCAGTGTTAATTATTGCGATCTCCCGATTGCAACAGAGAAATACTGAGAAATGTCTCGACTGATGGCGTTCCATGCTGTTCAGACTTATAATCCTAAAATGTGAGCATCACTTTAGACATTATGCTAGAGAATCATTAAATACTAGCTCTAAAGTGATGTGTGTGAAGTACAACAGTGTCTTCTGTACTGACCATAAGCTGCAGATGTGAATGAATGACGTATTAAGCCGTTAAACTGTTGTATAAACACAATATTACACTTGGAGTAGTGCAATATGGCTGTATATCAAGGCCTATGGCCTTGTACCAACACACGCCTCCCACCAGTGCCGATATACAGCTGACATATATATATATATATATATATATATATATATATATATATATATATATATATATATATATATATATGTGCAAAGTCTTGTTGCCTGTCCAAGTTAACTTGACTAGTTCATCATCTGGTATCAGAAGTGGCTTATGTGAAAGGCTAAGGCCTCTAGATTATGCTTATTTTACCAAAATGAAATATGATCATGCCTTGATTTTTTATTATTTCATTGGGACAGTAAGTTCTGACTTTGCTTAGACAAAAGTCTTGTCACTGAACATAAATAATGTACAGTATAGAACATAAAGTCATGGTGCAGTGGAAAAAAAAAAAGAATATTGTGTATGACTCCCATGAGCTTGAAGCACTGCATCCATACATCTCTGCAATGACTCAAATAACTTATTAATAAAGTCATCTGAAATGGCAAAGAAAGCATTCTTGCAGGACTCCCAGAGTTCAACGAGATTTTCTTGGATTCATCTTCAATGCCTCCTCCATCTTACCCAAGACATACTCAGTAGGGTTCATGTCTGGTGACTGGGCTGTCTAATCATGGAGTACCTTGACCTTTTTTGCTTTCATGAATTTTGATGTGGAGGCTGAAGTATGAGAAGGAGCTCTATCCTGCTGAAGAATTGAGATAAAATAATGAAAACATGAGGAGGATTTAACAAATAGTTAAGTTAGTTGTGTGTATACAGATTCAATCTTCTGCAGAGTTAATCCCTACTTCATCTTGTAGTCACAATGCTAAACAGCAATAGCAATCACTGCAGGGACATTAGAAATCAAATCAAATAATCAAACATAAATGGAATATAAATTAATTAAATATGAAATAAATGGAAATAAAACAAAACACAAATGTATAGTTACTTTTTTCAAGTTACACACATAAGTTGCTATTAAGAAGATTTCTTAAGATATAAGATAACACAATATTAATAAATTCCACAGACATATCTATCAAACCAAATGAAAAATAAAAAAATTTAATAAAAAAATAAACAGAATAGGTCTGTTCTGAAATAAAGGACACCATATAATTTATGATGTCAAACATGCATGATTCTGTAAGCAAATCAAACAGAAATGACTGAGCTGTCTGCTAGACCTAATGGTTTTTCCAATATCAGATTCATTAAAATGAATGTTTGCCATATGTTAAAGGAAATATACACTGGTCACAGTTAATCATCTAGCAGAACTCCACTGCAGATTTGAATTGAGCATTAAAAATAGGCTGAGGAAGCGACCCAGTATTAAAAGCAGTAACCACAGTCACTTCAGAATGGCTGAGAGCAGAGAACACATCTACATGTCCACACATTTATACATGTATATATTAAAAATCACTGGGTAACAATGAAAAAAATAACCCCTAATTTTCCCATGGTGAAAAGAAGTACAGCTGTCTGCTAACAAACATATCTTTAGGACGTTAATGCTAACCATGTCTTACTAGCCTTCTCCCATTCTCTTTATTTTGGGCCAAACCCTGACCTTTCAGCATCCCCCCGAAGGACAGCCGAACCATTACGGTAATTAACTGAAGAGGCAGAGAGAAAGAGGGATAGAGTAATGGTTGTGAAAGAGAGGGAGGGGCTCTTTTCTGCAGAGACAGCAACTCTTGCATGTGGCTTGAGCCATAGAGATGCCTGCAGTTAATGCCTAACTGGCTTCCATTACCAATGAGTGCATGGGGGCAGGCCCAATATTAATCTAACAAAGAGCTAAGCAACAGTTTCACACATCCAACATTCAGCAGCTTATATTCTAGCCAAGAGAAGAATGGAGACAGCAAAAAGAAAAGTAAAATAATAATTTTCATCATTATTATATTTAAAGAAGTAGAAGAAGAAATAAACACATCAAAAATGCTTGCATGTCCAACCAAGTGGTTGATTGTATTAAAATAAATAGTATCTATCTATCTATCTATCTATCTATCTATCTATCTATCTATCTAT
>CAIGQZ010000749.1:1625100-1641191 GCA_903798205.1 Danio tinwini
TGCTGCTGGAATCAGCTTCCAGAAATGATCAGATGTGCTCCAACATTAGGCACATTCAAATCAAGACTTAAAACACATCTGTTTAGCTGTGCCTTTACTGAATGTGCACTGTGCTCTGCCAGCCTGGTTAGTGCTGTCCAACCTGCCGCAGTGGCTTATTCTGACAATTAGATTGGGCTATGTCATTCAGATTGCCATACGGTCTCTTAAGTTTATGGGCATGTATATAATGACACTCTCTAAAGCACACCGTCGACCTCATCTGCTGCTCTGGTGTCTCACCCATTGACTTCTCAGCTGATGAACTTCCAATAACTAATCATTTTCTCCTCTCATTTAACACTGGACTCCATCACATTCTTATTTTTTTGCTCCCTTAAAAACCCGATCTGTCTCCTTTTCTCAGTCTGTTCCATGTTTTACACCAGAACTTCGACTCATGAAAGCCAAATGCAGACAAATTGAAAGACTCGCTAAAAAATCTGCCCTTGCTGTTCACAAGGACATGTATACAAATCATATCATACAGAATAAGAGCTGCATTATTCAAACTAAATCCAACAATTTTTCCAATCTTATATGTTCTAATAAAAATCTCTGTTTTCACTTTACAAGTCTATCACTAAACCCTCAGACTCACTACCTTCACTTTACAGCTTTCTGTAATTGTATCATGACCTTTTTTAATGAAAAAACTTTAATATTCACCAGCATCTTGGTTCACAATCCTTTCTAAGTATTAGATCTGAACATCCAATTTTATTCTCCTCTTTTCAACTCCCAACAACTTCAAATCTTATTTCCAAATCAAAGTCATCTTACTCTCATTTAGATCCTCTCCCCACTTTCCTGGTTAAAGCCTGTCTCCCTTCTCTCATCCCTCTCATATCAGCCAGTATTTATTCTTCTCTCTCCACTGGAACTGGAACTTTCTTCAAAACTGCAGCTATTACTCCAATACTCAAAAACCCTGGTTCAGACCCAACTAATTTTAATAATTTACGAACCATTTCTAATTTACTATATATTTCCAAAATCCTTGAAAAAAATTGTAGCAACACAACTCCAAACCCACTTATCTCAGAACAACCTGTATGAACAGTTCCAATCCGGTTTCCGCCCACTTTATAGCACGGAATATGCCCAAATTAAAATCACTAATGACCTTCTTATGGCAGCTGATTCTGGATTAATATCTATTCTTATTCTCCTCGGCCTAAGTGCAGCCTTTGACAGTATTTGACACAGCACCCTCATCAATAGACTATCTTCTCTTGGCATTACCAATATCCCACTTGACTGATTCAAATCTTATCTCTCTAGCCGCACTCAGTTCATTCAACTCAAATCATACACTTCTCAGCATTTTACAGTTTCCTGTGTACCCCAGGGCTCAGTCCAGGGGCCCCTGCTTTTTTATCATCTATCTCCTTCCACTTATTAATAATGTCCGTAAATATAACATACAGTTTCATTGCTATGCGGCTGACACCCAGCTCTATCTCTCTGGCAAACCCTCTGCTTATTTTTCACTTTCATCCCTTACAGTCTGCTTAGCAGAAATCAAATATTGGCTCTCTCTTAATTTTATCAAATTAAATAGTGCAAAAACTGAGGTTTTGCTTGTTTGTCCCAAATCAACACTCTCCAACACTTACAGCTTTTTCAGAACTCAGCTGCCTGTATCATCACCAAAACCCCTTCTTCTCATCACATCACCCCTGTCTTGCAGCAGCTTCACTGGTTACCAGTTCATTTTCAAATTGATTTTAAAATTTTGCTGTTAACATCCAAAGCCATCCACAATCTTGCCCCTCTATATTTATCTGCCCTCATTCATGTTTCTGTTTCTTCTCGCACCCTGCAATCTTCTTCCTCCTTCCACTTGTCTTTTCCCTCTGCTCGTCTATGGGCAATACAGCATTCAGCTGCTCTGCTCCCCAGCTTTGGAGCTCACTGCCACCTGCCATCAGAAACATTGACTCCCTCACATTGTTCAGATCAAGACTAAAAACCCTCTTATTTAGGATGGCTTTTAATACTTAATTGTATCTGCACTATTGCTGTGTATATTTTTATATTATTTATCTTGTTGTTTCATTGCTTTTGTTTTATTGTACGGTGTCCTTGAGTTGCCAGAAAGGCGCATTTAAATAAAATGTATTATTATCATTATTATTATTATTATTATTATTATTATTATTATTATAAATTGCTTAATATGAGACCACTTCAGCACTTTCAACAAACCACAATGGGTACCAAAGTGCTGTGCATAAAAACAGATAAAACACATGCAAACATACAAGGAGCCAAAGTACATAAAAGCACATCACATGGTTAAAAGCTGTTTTCAGTGACCTCTGAAAAGACTCAAAAGTTGGAGCTGTTTTTAGGGAGAGTGGAAGATCGGTCCAGAGTCTTGGAGCTGCTACTGAAAAAGCTCTATAACCTCGACATTTCAAGCTTGATCGTGGAACTTGCAAATAGAGTCGATCCTAAGAGCGAAGAGATCTCACGGGTTGGTGTATATTAATTAACTCAGAAATATACTCAGGGGCCAGGCCATCTCGATGGATGCTTCCAGTACAGGCTGGGGGGCTGTGTGCAACGAGCATGTAGCTGTGGGTTCGTAGACTGGATCCCAGTAGCATTGGCATATTGATTGCCTAAAGCTGTTGTGTTCCTTGCTCTCCACCAGGAGAAAGGAGACTCCACCCTGGCAGGATCCAGCTGGTATGGGACAGCTCCGGGGAAGCCCAGGTAGACCTGTTTTCTTTCCACGAAAATGCCCATTTCCAGTTGATTTATTCCCTGACCAAAGGCCCCATCAGCAAGGATGCACTGGCTTTCCCCAGTGAGCCTTAATCACCCGGCTCCTCAGAGGTGTGAGGCAATTAAATCCATCCTGCCCTCCTTCTCATGCTCTCTTGGGATCTTTCTGTAGTCCATGTGGGTCTGCAGAAAAATTCATTTGAGCTACTTGATTCCATATCTCTAAGAGTTCTGTCTCTGAAGACAGCTCTGCTGATTGTTATGGCGTCATATGTTGCACTCCCCTGGATAGAGCTAGTGCATATGCTTATATTGTCATGAGGTGTCCCCCATCGGTAGCAGGTGGCCTCCGCAGCGTCCTTCCCCTATAGGACTGGCGCATTTCCCCAACATGCTGTTGTATTTCTTATGACCCCCTAAAATCTAAATTATTCCCATATTCTGGTAATTAAAGGGCCTGGGGATGTTGGAATATTGTGGTTTTGGTGATGTTCTGCGCTCAAGCTGGTAAACTTTTCACCAAATGTGTAACAGGCTTAGTTGCTGTTGCATTTTCCATAAACTCTTTCAAAAGTGTATATTCTAGTCACACATCAGAATTCCTGACCTGAAGGGGAACATCCTGCTTACGTCTGTAACCCACGTTCCCTTAAGGAGGGAACAGAGACGTGTGTTTCCATTGCCACAGCAGCTGGGTCTTCAGCTGACAGCTGAGTGTTTGGCTTCTTCAGCAGCTAAACTTCTGAAGCGCTCTCCTGCAGCTGCTGCCTATATACTCTCATAGGGCTTGATTGACAGCACCTGCAGAGCTGTGCTCTGTCAACTCATAAGCATTTATTGGCCTGTTTTCTTACTCTTCAGAGTGATTGGTCATTTAGCATTCTCCCAAAAATGTCTCTTCTAGACACCTGTCTCCATTCGCTCCTTCAGGGAACCTGGGTTACAGATGTAACCAGGACATTTACAAACTGTTCTACTAGAGCTGTCCAATCTTTCAGTGCACATCAGCTGATTGTTGTAGCATAGGGATAGGACCCTGCTCAAGTCTGTAAGAGGCCATGAACACATCCTTATCATGGTTGAATATGCCACTTAATTCCCCAAGGCTGTGCCCATTCTAAAAACAAAGCACCAGCGTCAGAATTAATAATGACGGATATCATATCTCTACCATCTACTCAAAGCGAAGCAACCACAAATCTCTGGCTACCATTCTCAGACTGACAAGCTTGTTGATCACTTCAACCAGACACTACACCATAGTCAACCACTTTGGGAGCAGTCATGGTCTAATGGTTAGAGAGTTGTACTTGTGACCCAAAGGTTTGTAGGTTTGAGTTAGCGGTAGGTGTTGGGAGTGAATAGCCACTCTCAATATTATAGCTAAGGTGAAACGCTTGGGGAAGGCACCAATCTGAGTTGCTCCCCAGATGCCCACTGTGCTGGGTTTGTGTTCAAGGTGTGTGTGTGTGTGTGTGTGTTCACTGCTGTATCTTTACACTTGAATGTTCTAAATGCAGACCACAAATACAGATAATTTGTCACTGTACTTGGCCATATGTCATGATGACAACTGATAACAATGACTGAAGATGAAAATGACAACACATGATGCATAAAATAAATGTTGAAGCAAAGAGTGACAGAAAATTTGTGTAAATGGGACCTCATACTCTCATATGTGCTTTTATGCATTTGGAAAATAATTTATTTCTTTATTTATATACTTTTTACTTACTATTATTTATATACTTTATTTCTATAGTGCTTTTACAATGTAGATTGTCAAAGCAGCTTAACATAAAAGATCATAGTAAATTAAAACAGTGCCAGTCCAGTTTTAAGAGTTTAAGTTCAGTTTAGTTAAATTTAGTGTGGTTTAATTTTCACTGCTGAAAGTCCAAACACTGAAGAGCAAATACATCAATGCGCAACTCCACAAGTCCCGAACCTTGCAAGCCAGTGGCAACAGCGGCGAGGAACAAACTTCACACACAGGCTAGCCATTCAGGATCAATGTAAAGACTCGTCTGTAAGTGGGGTCTTACAGAAATCAGTGTCATGCTCTCCACTCCTCTATGACCACCACAGCAGCTGCTCAGGATAGAGCCTAGTACAGAATAATGGAAACCTTGGGAATAATAAAGACAGACTAACATAAGTGCAGATGCCGTTTTAATTTATAATGTCTTTTGGGAAGTGTTCCCAGCTCTGGTTGCCCTTAATAATGCAGACTAACAATCCTTTAGAGGTGTTGGATTTCAAAAGTGTATGCCTGTTTTGTATGCGTGTTTGTGTTTTATGTGCATGCTAATGCAAAGAGACGTGTCTTTAATCTAGTTTTTAAACTGATAGAGTGTGTCTGCTTCCCGAACTGTGCTAGGAAGGTTCTATCAGAGTTTAGGTGCCAGATATGTGAAAGATCTACCACCTACAGTTGATTTTGATATTCTGGGAATTATTAATTGTCCAGAATTAATAGTGCAGTGGACGTGAGGGTCTGTAATACACCAGGAACTCCCTCAAATACTGGGGAGCTTAGCCATTTAGGGCTTTGTAGGTAGTCAAAATTTTTTTTAAATACATAGGATATTTAGTAAGAAGCCAATGCAACGATAACAGAACTGGGGTAATATGATAATATTTATTTGTTCTAGAAAGCACGCTAGCAGCTGCATTTTTAATTAGGCCAACAGGGCAACCGCCTAGTGATGCACTGCAATAGTCTAACCGAGAGGTCATGAAAGCATGAATACGCTTTTCAAGACATTGATAGCATATGTCAAAGTTTGACAACATTTTTAAGATGAAAAAAAAATGCAGTTTTGCAGATGCTTGAAATCTGGCCTTCAAACAAAGGGTTGCTATCAAAAATCACCCCTAAATTTTTGACTGAGGATGAGGACTGAACTAGGAATCCATCAAGCTTTAGACAGTGTTTTAGGTTTTTGCATGTGAGGTTTTTGAGACTAAAAAGCAAGGCCTCAGTATATGACTTTAGTAATAAGAAGTTCCCCTTCATAGGGAACTCCAACGTGTGTATGTAATAACAGACTTTTGGGAGTACTTCAGACGACCAATCGCTTCTGATGATAAGAATATGGGCCAATGAAATGCCAATTGAGTTGGCGGAGCTGAGCTCCACAGCTGAGACTGATGAGCTCATCAGGGCTATATAAGCCAGCTGCTGGAGTCAGATCCTCAGAATTATTGCTTCAGAGCCGATTGTGAGCTGAACAACTTCTGCTAAGCTGACTTCCAGAGAAGAAAGCCTTACCTTCACCATTGCGGAAAGAAGACATGCGAGTGGCGGGCTGGGTTTCCCGTCCTCCGGGCGTTTCGCTGGTGATCTAAAAGAGATTTTCCTAAGAGAGCAACACAGTCAATCAACATTTCTTTTTTAAGACGCTGTTCTGACTGTACTTTTCTGGATGCGGTGGTTCCTATCTCCGGATGATGGGCACGGGTATCGCATGACAGGTCTGGGGGTCCAGCATGTCGATGCGGTGCCCGCGGACAGCTCATGCTCTCACTGCGAGGGCGTGGTTGTTGCATTGCTGAGATCGCGGCTTCGGCCACCCCCGTTGCTCCCCGTGAAAGCGGTTAGCACGCGGGCAGATCTGAGGATCACAGTGGGGGTTTATCCGTCGCCTCCGGGCCCGCGGACCCCCCACTCCTCCACAGCGTGCCCCATCCAAGCTTCGGGCGGTTGTACGGTTCATCCCCCGGGATGCCCGCGCCTCCGCCTGATGACACCGGAGATCAAAGGTCCATCGCGACATCGGAGGGCGAGCTGTTATGCTCAGATGACAGACTGGGCTCGCTTCCATCCCACGGGGTGCAATGCGCGGTCACGGTTCTCGAATCAGACATAACAGCTGCGCTTCCTGGGCTGTTTCGGCGGTGCAGCTGGAGATGGCTTGTCCCCCAGTCTCACCGCCGGACCGACTAGAGGGTGTGACGTGCGGGCTGATCTAAGATTAATCTTCCAGCCCCCGTCCCCTTCTTCCCAGGGGCGCACAGTGAGCACACGCTGGCATAGAGGGCGTTTTTCTCTGCCCGGTTCACGTGTGCTTCCGCCTTCACCTCCCTTGATGGCGAGGCGGCCAGTGGGTACGAAGCTATTTCCTCAGGTGGTGGGCGCCGCCACCTGGAGGGGTAAGCTGAGACCCCCGTCTAAGGCGGGTGGGTTATCTGTGTCTATCAAGGCCAGAGCCCACACCGCTGCGGGCCATGCCGCTTCTGCCATGCCCCACGGCCTCCTGGCTGTGCTGCACAGGGGCGGTTCTTCCCCAGGCTTATGCGTAAGCGTCTCATGGCGATCGACTATGCTCTCATGACATTCAAGTCGGCCGTACGTGCCCTGGGGAAGACGATGGCCACATAGTGGTCCGGAAATGCCACCCTGGCTTGCCCTGTAGATATGCGCCCTGCTGACAAAGTACGCTTTCTTAGTGTGCCCATATCCCAGGCAGGCCTTCTTGGCGACACCATCGGGGATTTTACCCAGGAATCCTCAGTGGTGAAAGATCAGCCGTGCGCGATGGAGCAGGTCATCTCTTGGTGGGCTCTCCCCATCAGACCTGTCCGCGCTGGCTGCTCCTTGCCGAGTGCGCTCTTCCCGCCCGCGGGGAGTTGACGCTCCCGTCACAGGTCGCCGTTAAGTCCAATAACTGGACTGCGAAGCGAATCTGAGGCGGGCCACTTGGAGAGGAGGAGAACCGTTCTTTCCCCGGTGAAGGCTTTTCCTCCCTCTGGGTGTGGAAGCCCAATTGCTGCCAGCATGGGACGCACTGCCTTCCAGCTCTCAGCTTTGGTGCATTTCGCCACAGGCTTGAGGGCGCCAGAGGATGAGCTCCTTTCTCGCACCTCCAGCCACTCTGCGGGATCCTGGGAGTAAGGTAAGAGTCAATCTCTTATTTTCACCTCTTCCTCGGGACGCTCGGCTTCCCGGGATGAGCACTCCCCATCCCGAAGCTGCCCCTCCGCGGGTACGTCAGCGATCGTTCCGGGTATGCTGCTAGTTAGCGGGCTCTGTCAGTCTGGTTAGCGCTGCTCAGCCCGAGCAGTAGCTCAGGGAGACAGTCAGACTCGGCTATGCGTTTCAATTCGCTGTTGGTCTCCCGAGTGCACAAGTGTGTATTTAAGCGATCATCGCTATGCCACTCCCTGTCTCACGTGAGAAGATTATTATCCTCCTGGCGAAGGATATAATCAAGCCAGTCCTCCAGCCGAGATGAAGAGCGGGTTACGCCCCCCTTCATCGTATCCAGAAAGCGGTGGGTTATACCACTCCTATCTGCGTGTTTTGATCTGTCATCTGTTCAGGATGTCTATCAAGATGCTCATGCAGAAACGCATCCCCCAGTGCGTCCGTCCGTGGGATTGGTTGCAGCTATAGACCTGAAGGACGCTCGCTCCATGTCTCGCTCTCTCCCTCCTTATACTGTGATTTTTCCGGTGTTCGACGGGGGGCCGAACATGGTGGCAACAGTCCTCCCATTCGGGCTGTCCCTGTTTCCATGCGTGGAGGATGCCCTGTGCGTCTTTGGCGCACGCGCATCTGCATTTTTTTGATTATTCATTGACTATTTTTAGATCTCTGAACTGATCGATTATGCACAGGGACCTGGTGCTCCGGCACCTCAGCCTGTTTGGGTTTTGGGTCAACCGAGTATGAGCGGGCTCTCCCCCGGGCAGAGCTTCTCTCGTCTCGGGTTGGAGCTGGACTCGGTCTACATCACGGTGCACTCTTAGCGCGTTGGGCTAGCGCTGTCCTGTCTGATTAATTCGGCAGTTATATTGGTCTCACTGAAATTATTCAGATTCTCCTGGGGCATATGACATTTTGTAGCCGCTATCACGCTGCTCAATTGTTCATATGAGACTAATTCAGCGCTGGCTTCGCGATCGGGTCCCCAGATGGGCATGGCACGCGGAGAGGCATCGGGTTTACGTCACCACGCTGTGTCTCCGCACCTTCAGCCCCTGGATGGATCTTGCCTTCTACGGGCCTGAGTGCCCTTAGAACAAGTATCCAGTTATGCTGTCATTTTGACAGATGCTTCCAGTATGGGCTGGCGGGCTGTGTGTATCGAGCATGCAGCTGCAGGTTCGTAAACCGGACCCAGGTTGCATTGGCATTTCAACTGCCTGTAGCTGTTGGCATTGTTTTTCACTCTCCGCCGGTCACTACCGAAGCGGGAGGGGAAACGCGTGTTGGTTAGGACGGCCAGCACGGCTGCGATGGCATACATCAACCGTTTGGGCGGTGTTTGCCACCTCAGCATGTCTCAGTTCGCTCGCCATCCGCTCCTCCGGAGTCTTGCGGCTAAATAGCTGCGCGCCGTTCATATCCTGTACAAGCTCTCCATGCCAGCTACAAGCTCTCAGGACTGCTATGTTCCAGGAGAACGGAGACTCCACCCCGGCACGTTCCAGCTGTTATGGGCACGCTTCAGAGAAGCCCAGGTCATCCTGCTGTTTCTCCCGAGCGGCCCTTCGCTGGGTGCCTTTTCTGCTCTGCACAAAGGCGCTGGCTCTCAGCTGGCTCCGGGTTACGCAATATGCGTTCTTTCCCCAGTGAGCCTGCTCGCACAGACACTACTTACACTGTGCAAAGTTGGGGAGACGAGGAGCGGGTCTTGCTCGTTGCGCCTCTCTGGCCCAACAGGACCCGAGTTTCCAGAACTCACACTCCTCGTGATGGCCCTCCCTGATGAATTCCCCGGAAAAAGCACTTCCTTTTTCTGGGACGGGCACCCCCTGGCACCCGTGCAGGGCTCTGGAACCTCTTTGGATGGTTTCCAGACAGAGCGCGGTGGACTTAGGTGACTTATCAGTGTGATAGTTAACACCGTCACTACAGGCTAGAGCGCCTTATTAGGTATGCCTATGTTCTGCAGTGGAGTCTATTCGTTGTGTGGGAATTATCTCTGAGAAAACCCCCGGGCATGCCAGATTAGTGTTGTGTTTTCTTCCTTCAGGATAGCTGGAGCGCTGGCTGTCTCTCTCCACACTGAAGGTTTGGCGTGTGGTCATCCGCGTTTTTAATGCGGATGGTAGCGCGCTGGGAAAGCATAACCTCTTCAGCCTGTTTCTCAGAGGCGTGTGGCGCGTGATGATAATTCATCCCCGCCCCCTCTTGCACCCTCTTGGGATCTGTCTAGCCCCAGCAGTTATGATTAGGTCCGTTGAGTTACTCGGTCAGTATATATACGTTCTGTCCCTTTAGGCAGCTCTGCTGATCGCGCTGGTATCAGGAGGGTTAAGATTCCGGTGGCATTTTCGGTCAGCGAATTGTGCCAGTAATTGGACCGACCTACTCTCACGTTTACCTGAGACCTCGGTTCACCTTGTGCCAAGGCTTCTACCACCCCTTTTTTTATTAGGTGGTGAGCCTGCAAGCACTGCCTGCGGAGGAGGCAGACTCAGCCTTTTCATTGCTATGTCCGCGCACTACGCTTAACGTGACATGTAAGCATACGCAGCTCTTTTCTGTTATGATCAGCAGAAGGGAAGTGCTGTATTAAAATAGAGGTTGGTCCATTTTTTAATTTATGCCATCACCCTCACTTCATGTGCCAGGGCGAGCTGTGTCCCCCGGGAGAGAGAGCACACTTAATAATAATAATAATAATAATAAGCGGTGCCTCCTTTTCGGCGTGAGTACACAGCGCCTCTTAACAGATCATGTCGAGCTGCTGGCTGGGCGACACCTAACACATTATCGAGATTATTCTCGAGTGGAGTCAGTTTCCTCCCGGTTACTGGTTACCCCAGTCAATCGAGAGGAAATTAAGCTCTGTGTCAATAAACGCTTGCTGCGCCAGGCTCCCTAACCCGGAGATGCGTGCGCATTTTCTATTCTACTAGTAAGTTTCCCTTTTCAGGCGAACCCTAGAGAATTCCTCCGAGGCCCCCAGCACCTGACTCAGCGGAGGAGTCGAGTGCTTGGCTCAGTGTGTAGTCTTGTACGCCCATCTGGTCTACCCGCATACTGAGGTTTGGTGCCAGCTATGTGCATTCCCCTGTCTAGGTGATGCCATATGCATTATCCACCATGGTGTGTTCCCCCTATTCAGGTGGACCCATGTCTTCCCTAACCGCTAACCAGCTTATCATATGTAGCACTCCCCCTCAATAGGGCTAGTCCATATGCTTTCTTACCATCAAGTCTCCCCCTCCGGGTAGCAGGTGGTCTCCGCAGCGTCCTTCCCCTTTGGGGACTGGCACACTTTTCCAACGTACTGTCGTATCTCTAAAATCCCTAGTCTATATTAGCTAGGTAAAAGCATTACGACCCCCAATCTAAATCGTATTATTCCCATGTAATGGTAATTTTTGGGCCTAGGGGACGTTGGAAGGTTGCGCTTTTGGTGATGTCAGTACGCTCACGCATTGCTTGGCAAACTGCACATCAGGAGCGTGACGGGCTTAGCTGCTGTGGCGCTTTCCAGAACATCTCCCAAAAGTCTGTTATTACAGACACACGTTGGAGTTCCCTATGAAGGGGAACGTCTGGTTACGTCCGTAACCCTCGTTCCCCGAATAAGGGAACGGAGACCTGTGTCTCTACTGCCACAGCACCTAAGTCTCCAGCTGGGAGCTGAGTGATCGGCTCTTCAGCAGGCAATTCTGAGGATCTGACTCCAGCAGCTGGCTTATATAGCCCTGATGAGCTCATCAGTCTCAGCTGTGGAGCTCAGCTCCGCCAACTCAATTGGCATTTCATTGGCCCGTTTTCTTATCATCAGAAGCGATTGGTCGTCTAAAGTACTCCCAAAAGTCTGTTATTACAGACACACGTCTCCGCTCCCTTATTCGGGAAACGAGGGTTACGGACGTAACCAGACGTTATTAGTCATTCAATTTTTGATATCAGTTATACAATCTGTTAATTTAGTAAATTCATACAAATTATCAAGTTAAGAGGAGATATAAAGTTTTGTATCATCAGCATAACAGTGGAAGCTAACTACATGTTTTTTAAAGATATCACCTAGTGGTAGCATATATAGTGTGAAAAGTAAAGGACCAAGAACTGAGCCTTGTGGTACCCCACAGTGTACTTTTAATCTGTATGATGCCTCTTCATTAACTGACACAAATTGATAGCATTCAGATAGATAAGACCTGAACCAGGCCACTGCAGTTTCTATAATACCAACATAATTTTCAAGCTTATCAAGAAGAATGTTATGGTCAATTGTATTAAATGCAGCACCGGGTTCAATAACACTCATTAACAGGTCATTTGTAATTATTAGGAGTGTTGTTTCTGTACTATAAAAAGCTCTGAATGCAATTGAAATTTTTCATAAGTATTGTTTCTTTGTAGGAAGGAACATAGTTGAAGAGATATGACTGTTTCTAGTATCTTTGATAGAAAAGGCGGGTTTGAAATGGGTCTATAATTTACTAAATCTTTGGGATCAAGCTGTGTGTGTGTTTTTTAATAAGAGGCTTAATGACAGCTAGTTTAAAAATGTTGAGAACATATCCTTAAAGTAGGGATGAATTTAAAATGTTAAGAACAGGTTCAGAAACCTCTGAAAACAATTGTTTTAATAATCTGAGTTGAGAAGTGCATGTTGATGACTAGATTGGCTACTGTGTTAAGCAAGACCCTAGGAATGTGTTTATTTTCTTCTATTAAAGTTGAAAAATAAGCAGAACTGGCAGACTTTAAAGCTTTTCTAAAGTTAAGTATACTTTCTTTCCAGGCCAGACAAAATTAGATTAGATTAGATTAGATTCAACTTTATTGTCATCACACATGTACAAGTACAAGGAAACAAAATGCAGTTTAGGTCTAACCAGGAGTGCAATAGCAGCAAGTGCAGGATACAGGTATAAGTTATAAAGTGCAGTTATAGAAAAACTATAGTGATATTTACATATGGATGTACAATGAACATTATATACAGGTTTTGTTAGCTATGAACAGAGATTTACAATAGATGGATAAATGTACAGTTTGCTATTAATAATCAGAAGTGTGCAGATAGATAAACATAATTACAAATGTATATGTACAGTGGGTGTGTACATAATTTACAAATGTACATGTGCAGTAGGTATGTACAGTTCGAATAAGTGAATGAATCAGTGCAATGAATACGTGCAATTTTTAAAAGTGCAAATGTTAAGTAGTGCAGTGATCATGAGGAGTCTGAGTTATGAGGAGAGTGGGAAGTGTATTAGGGGGGCAAAAAGTCAGTAGGGGGCAGAGTTAAAAAGGGAGACAGCTCTGGGAAAGAAGCAGTTCTTTAGTCTGCTGGTTATTGTCCAGGGGAGCCTGAAGCGCCTGCCAGAAGGCAGGAGAGAAAACAGTCTGTGAGCAGGGTGAGAGGGATCTTTAAGAATACTGCATGCTTGGCGCAGACAGTTTCCTCTGGATGTCCTCTATGGCTGGCAGTGTGGTCCCTGTGATGCATTGGGCAGTTTTCACCACCTGCTGCAGTGCCTTATGCTCCGCAACAGAGCAGCTTCCATACCAGACTGTGACACAGTTTGTCAGGATGCTTTCTATTGTACAGCGGTAGAAGTTCACCAAGACGGCTGATGACAGCTGGTTCTTCTTAAGTTGCCTTAAGAAAAATAGGCGCTGGTGAGCCTTCTTGACCAGGCTGAAGGTGTTGGTGGTCCAGGAAAGGTCCTTGGAGATGTGGGTCCCCAGGAACTTGAAGGATGAGACAGGCTCGAAAATACTTCTAGTTTTAATTTCTTCCATCTAATTTCCATATTTTAGGCTGCTTTCTTTAAGGCTTGTGTGTGCTCATTGTGCCATTGTGTCAGATTTATTTTCCCTAATCTTTTTGAAGTGTAATGGAGCAACTATGTCTAACGTGCTAGAAAGGACAGAATCAATAGTTTAAATTGCAGTGTCAAGCTCTTCTAGGCTGCCTTGAATGCTATGGAAATTAAAAAGATCAGGTAGGTAACTGACAAAGTCATCTTTAGTGCTAGCGGTGATTGTTCTACCATATTTATAAATAGAAGATGATTTTGTAGACCTATCAATGCACAATAAACAAGAAATTAAATAAAGATCTGAAATGTCTTCACTCTGCTGCACAACTTCAGCATTATCAATATCGATACCATGTGATAGATTTAGGTCTAAGGTATGATTATGTCAATGAGTAGGCCCTGAGACAGACTGTATCACTCCAACAGAGGCTAGTATGTCTAAGAAGGCCAGACTTAAAGCATCTTTTTCATTATCTATATGAATATTAATATCACCAACAATTAAAATTGTATCTGTGACCAGAACTATTTCAGATAAGAAATCAGCAAATTATTTTTTAAAGTCGTTATGATGCCATGAAGGCCTATATACAGTTGCCAATATAAATTTTTATTGAATTTATTGTTTAAATTGCACACTGAAATATACAAGACTATTTATTCAAATTAATTATATTTGAAGTTAGATCGCTGAGTAACACTAAACATATTACTGTATATAATGCCAATGCCTCCACCTTTGCCTTTAAGACGCAACTCATTTTTATAATGATATCCTTCAGGTGAAGTCTCATTTAGGGTCATGAAATCATCTGGTTTTAGCCAGGTTTCTGTTAGACAAAGTACATCTAGCTTTAGATCAGTTATCAAATCATTAACAAAAAGAGTTTCAATTATCCAAGTTTTATCTTTTGATTAGCTTTATTTTTTATTTGATAAACATCAGTTAGATTGGTACACTTGAATGCGTTAGGGAGTTTTTTTTTATGTTTAGAGGTTCAGGGAACAGAGACAGTCTCTATGTTCTTATATCTAGGTGGATCTATGTGCTGCAGATTATTTGAGTTGGGTAAACTGTGGCAGTTAGCAAACGGTTGGTTAAGCCTATCTGTCTGCTTCCTGACCTGGGCCCCAGTTAGTCAAGTGCCAACATTAAGACTCTATGCCAGATTACTAGAGAGGAGAGCTGCTCCAGTACAGGTGGGATGAAGACCATCTCTTTTCAACAGGTCAGGTCTACCCCAAAAACGTGGTCAATTGTCTCCAAAACAAAATGTTATAAAAATGAATAAAAATGTTATTCAGTTGGCACCACTTTGACATCCAGCCATTGAGTGATGAGAGTCGACTGTGGAACTCGTCACCACAATAAGTGAGCAAATCCCTCTAGCATCCATGCAATTTATGCCCTTTAAGCTTCTCTTTGGACACCCAACCCTGCAGTCTTGATGTAGCACAAGCCTGGGAACCATAGCAGCCAGCTCACCTTCAGACTGTGATTGGGCACATAGATTGATAGAGTGATGCTCATCATCTATGAACATCCCAGCATGCGCAAAAGCACTTGCATGACCAGCGAGCCCAAACCAGAGAATTACAACCTAGTAGTTATGTGCTCGTGCTGAAACCCACTACCACCTGTAAGTTCCTTGTCTCCTGTCAGGGACATTTTATCATCATTGAGTAGTCAACTATTGGGTCTGCTGGCTGAGGTCTGCTGGCTGGCCAGTCAACTATTGGGTCTGCTGGCTGAGAAGGAACAACTTTATCATGTCAAACTGTTAAAGACATGAGTCGCCAACCCCCACAAACAGTTGGTGGCTTTCACTCAAGAGCAACAGCTGGTTGTGGACCTGGAGTAGCAACTCACCTCATCTGAGATCTCAAGATTTAATGAATACCACATGGCCCAAGTGGATCAACTTCTTGATCACTTTGGCAAGACCCATTTTGTCTCTAAATTAGATCTCACTGAAAGCTAAATTAATGGAGATGATTTGTGCAAGACGGATATCTTCCTGAGGCTGCATCATCATGTTGTCATCCAATTAGAGAGCTGGGAGGACCACTTTTTTGTCTGTGGAGGGTTTCATGGAGCTGAGATGGGTGGTCTTGACTACTAACCTCCACAATTGCCATCTTGCACTCATCAAAGCCACATACTTGGGTTACTGGGTCAACAGAGGACTCATCCAGCCTCAGCAGAAAAAAAAGTAGAGGCTATCCACAAAGCCACCAGCCAACCACCAATGCCCAGGTACATGCATTTTTGGGGTAAGAGGTTCATATGTTTCATATCTAATTTTTCATGAAAGTCCTGACCAAAAAGCAAAGAAATGGTGAGCTATGACTCCAAGGCATTCTCTAAGGTATGTTTTTCCCTCTGCATTGCAGAGACCAGCAGTTGATGCTCTGCCAACTCATCTGGACCACTTCACAGATCACACAGAGGCACTGGGGAACTATTATCAACTGCATATTTGATGTCTGTTTCTTCAACATACCCATCACAAAACACACACACACACACACACACACACACACACACACACACACACACA
>CAIGQZ010000749.1:1664699-1675301 GCA_903798205.1 Danio tinwini
TGTGTGTGTGTGTGTGTGTGTGTGGGAAGTGGGTGTGTTTGTTTGGGTTTATCTTCACCGCGTGGTGTGTGTGTGTGTGTGTGTTTACATTCATCAGCTGGGTTGTCACGTGTCTTGTTACCACTCATATCACTCAGCTGTTTTCTATCAGCCACAGCTGTTGCGCTTTATTGCGTGCATATATATGTTCAGTGTTTTGTGATAGCGTTATCAGTCCGTTGTTTGTTTACTCCTGTGTCTGCTTCCTGTTAGGTCCTCTCGCTTGATCTGGTGGGGGTGTTTCGCCATAAGTCTGTTATATTTGGTCCTTATGCACGTCTCCGTTTTATTGATGTTGTTACAACTGCCTGCACTGATGACAACTATATCTGTGAGAGACTTCATCCCGAATCGATACTCTGATGAACTTTACCGCTGGTAAACGTGACGATTTCCTTGAGAGTTGCTCCATAGCGCTAACCTTCCCCTTCCCTCAATATCTGGTGAGATATCAGTGAGAGACTTCACTTTGGCTCTGTTTCTCGAATTAACTATTACCGCTGTTTTAGCGTGTTGAATTCCCGGTGTGAGCACCCTTGCTCCACACTATATCTGGTGAGATCTATACCAGTTGTTACTCTTTAATAAATCATCTTGCATTCACTTGCATTTGGGTCTCCTGTGTATATCATTGTGACACATATATATAACCACAATGTGTGTGCACATGGATCTGCTTAACCACATACATACAGATTCCTTATTGATGGCATTACGATGTTTTATAGCTCATAGGTTTTATAGCTCATAGAGGCAAACCCTTCAAGCTGCTTTGTGATAGAGGTATTAACTTAATTGGAGCCCTTCAGGTATATGTCATCTGACATTGCAGACATCCCTGTGACAACTAACTTGCTGCTGATGAGGCACCGTGATGCTTCCCTTCCTTTGGTAACCTATCCAGATCCTGACCTACATAGTCGCTGTCAATGGCATCAAATTGAAAATGAATGACACATTAATAACTGTAGTAGGAAAGGTGCAAAAAAAAAATGCAGGGCCACTGTAGGGATTAGCATGCTCTATGCCTTCATGAGATTACTGTGGACTTTCTGCTACTGTAGGCTTCTCACACAGAGCCCACATATGTGGGCCATAAAAAGCCAGCATAGGCCCAGCATGAGCAAGTGTGTGGTATCCACATTGTATAAAGCAGATGTGTTTTTATTAAACAGTTCTCTTGAACTGAACAAACGACTGTAACGGTGGAATAAAGATTCTGAGGTAGGATCTAATTGCAAGTAAAATGTTTATTAGACGCAGTCAAATAAACTATATGGGTGCAGTGAAAAGTCACAAAGAAAACTGGTATGGGAGGACAGGAAACAGACAGGCAAAATGGGGTCCAGCAGAGCAGTCACTCCTCACAGTCCTGAGTGCAGACAGAGACACATAAACAGGCATGGGCGGATTAATGGCCGCATGAAAAACGGGCTTTAATTTGGAAACATGAAACACGGGATGTATTCTCCTGTATGCTGTATGTAAGTTTGAGGCGCACTGCCACCGGACTAATGATCTTGATGACAGTGAATGGGCCGATAAATTTAGGTGCAAGTTTATTACATACGGAACGCAAAGGAATATTCCTGGTTGAAAGCCACACCTTTTGACCGACGACGTAAACGGGAGGCTTAGACCAGTGGTGATCGACTTTAGCCTTGGTACGCGCACCCACTTTGAGGAGGGTCTGTCTGGCCCTTCTCTAAGTGCGTCGGCACCTCTGGAAAAAGGCGTGAGCAGAGAGGACCGCGATTTCAGATTCCAGGCTGAGAAAAGCTGGTGGCTGGTAACCTAAACTACACTGAAATGGAGAGAGGCCCGTGGCTGACACTGGTAATGAATTGTGTGCGTACTCCACCCATAGGAGCTGCTGACTCAAAGAGGAGGGATTCTAAAAAAAACAAATAACGCAACATACGCTCGAGATCTTGGTTGGCCCGCTCTGTTCGTCCGTTACTCTGAGGATGAAAACCAAAAGAAAGACTTACAGTCGCCCCCAATAAATGACAGAATTCTCTCCAAAATTTAGAGACAAACTGAGGCCCCCTGTTAGATACCACATCTGTCGGGAGGCCATGAATGCGAAAGACGTGATTAATGACAGCATCCGCTGTCTCTCTGGCTGAAGGTAATTTGGGCAGAGTAATAAAGTGAGTAGCCTTCGAAAACCGGTCCACAATGGTCAAAACAGCCATATTGCCACCAGATGGCGGGAGACCTGTGACAAAATCTAGCGAAATGTGCGACCAGAGTCTCGAAGGCACTGACAGAGGCTGGAGGAGCCCAGCGGGAGGACGATTAGAAGTTTTAGAAACAGCACAAACAGAACAGGCCAAAACAAACCCACGTATATCCTGTGCCATAGCTGGCCACCAGAATCGTTGTTTAGCCAAAAATAAAGTACGACTCACCCCCGGATGACAAGCCACTTTGGAAGAGTGTCCCCATCGAATGACGTCAGAACGAATATCCTCCGCCACAAACAAACGACTGGGTGGGCATCCGGGCGGGGGCGTTACCCCTTCCAAGGCAGTGCAAACCTTGGTCTCGATCTCCCATGTCACAGCAGAAATACAAATCCTCTGAGGAACAATGGGCTCAAGAGACGTATTGTGCTCGGAAAAATAAAAAAGACGGTATAACGCATCGGGTTTGATGTTTTTGGAATCCGGTCGATAAGAGATGGTAAAGTCGAAACGTCCGAAAAATAATGAGCCTGCCTGGAGCTAAGTCGTTTGGCAGACTTAATGTATTTAAGGTTCTTATGATTGGTCCAAACGATAAAGGAAACCCCTGAACCCTCCAACCAATGACGCCACTCCTCCAGAGCGAGTTTGACAGCCAGCAACTCTTTATTGCTAATGTCGTAATTACGTTCTGCGGGAGGTAAACGGTGTGGAAAAAATGCGCAAGGATGAATTCTGTCGTCCGAAGATGCACGTTGGGACAGGATAGCGCCCACCCCTACCTCTGACGCATCAACCTCCACCACAAACTGCCGGGATGGATCAGGAGTCACCAGAATGGGGGCTGAAACAAAGCTGCCCTTTAATTTTGTGAATGCTGCTTGTGCAGCACTCGACCACCTGAAGGGAGTTTTGGAGGAGGTTAAGTACGTCAGAGGGTCGGCGAGTTGGCTGAAATTGCGAATAAAACACCGGTAAAAATTAGCGAAGCCCAGAAATCTCTGCAGGGCCTTACGAGACTCCGGGATTTGCCAATCTACCACAGCCTTAATCTTCTCTGAATCCATGCGCACCCCCTCGACCGACACAATGTGTCCTAGAAAGGGAACAGACTGTGCATGGAACGCGCATTTCTCCGCCTTGACAAAAAGCCCATTCTCTAGCAGCCGCTGAAGCACTCGTCTGACGTGTTGCACACGTTCCTGGAGAGAATGGAAAAAAATCTGAATGTCATCCAGGTAAACATAAATAAACTGATCGATCATATCTCGCAACACATCATTAACGAGTGCTTGGAAAACTGCAGGGGCGTTGGAAAGCCCAAAGGGAAGAACACAATATTCAAAATGCCCCCTGGGGGTATTAAAAGCAGTTTTCCACTCATGACCCTGCTTGATGCGAACCAAATGATAAGTGTTGTGGAGATCTAATTTCGTGAAACAAGATGCTCCTTGCAGACGCTTGAACACTGAAGACATCAACAGCAAGGGATACGTATTCTTCACCATGAAGTTGTTCAGCCCTCGATAATCTATGCAAGGTCGAAGAGATCCATCTTTCTTTTTCACGAAAAAGAACCCCGCCCCCACCGGTGAAGAAGAAGGGCGGATGATCTTGGCTGCTAGAGAATCAGAAATATAGTATATTTCTCCATGGCCTCCCTCTCAGAAATGAAAAGAGAGTATAACTTGCCTTTAAGCGGAGACGTCCCTGGCAGTAGGTCTTTAGCACAGTCATAGGGACGATGAGGAGGAAGAGAAGCAGCTCGAGACTTACTGAACACTCTCTTCAGGTCTAGGTACTCACTGGGCACGTTTGACAGGTCCATGCTCTCCTCCTGAAACACAGAACAAGACACAGCAGAACGAGCAGACAAAAGACAGGACTCATGACATTTCTCACTCCACTAAAATATTGTGCTGAGACTCCAATTAATATGAGGTTTATGGAGCACCAACCAAGGATGACCTAAAACCACTGGTGTGTTGGAACAGTCCGTTAAAAAATGATATATGTTCAACGTGATTTCCAGACGTGATAAGTTTTATGGGTTTAGTAGAGTGAGTGATGGTGGGAAGAGAAAGACTGCTAAGGGCGCATACTGCAATAGGTTGAGAAAGAGCAATAACTGGAAGTTTAAAACTGAAAGCAAAACTAGTGTCAATGAAGTTCCCCTCTGCCCCGGAATCAATAAGAGCGTGGGTGCCCATGACAAGGTAACGGACAGTAAGGTAGCCGCCACAAAGGGTTTCCATTGATTGATTTCACCTATCAGTAACCTCTTACCTACTGATGGGTGTTGTCTTTTACTGGGCAAGAAGCCACGCGATGTCCCGCGCCACTGCAGTAAAGACAGAGTCCCTCGTTTCTCCGTTAGCTGAATTCCGTCTGAATACCCTCTCTGCTATGTGCGGTTCGCTCTGCGAAGCAGCCTGGCGTCTACCCGAATCGCCAGATCGATCAGCTCGTCCAGAGTCTTAGGAAGGTCCAGTGTAAAAATCTCGTCCTGAAGTCGATCTGACAACCCATGTAGAAACATGTCCCACTGTGCCTCCGTGTTCCAGCCACATTCAGCCGCCAAGGTTCAGAACTCGATTGAGTAGTCTGCCACGCTCCGATTCCCCTGACGGAGCTCTGCAAGGACTCGAGCGGCCTCTCTCCCAGAAGCGGCCTGATCAAAAATCTTTTTAAGTTCCTTAGAGAACAGTTCAAATATGGAGCAGCAAGGCAGCTTTTGCACCCAAGCTGTAGTCCCTCACAGAGCCGCCTTTCCGGAAAGAAGCGTGATTACAAAGGTGACCTTAGACTGCTCTGTGGAGAACAACGATGGTTGCAGAGTTATATCAAGGGAACACTTGGATAGGAAGGACCGACATAAGTGTGGTTCACCGGCATAACCGGTCGGCAGCGGAAGGCGAGGCTCCACAGGGCGGCTAGCAAACACTGGTGCAGGCAACACTGCTGGAGCTGGTGCGGCCTCTCCTTGCACCGCTCCAGTAGCCAGCTGTTGAACCTGGGTGGTGTGCAAGGACACCTGGCCGACCAAAGTCTGAATGGCCTGAGCCGTGGTAGCCAGTGCCTCATCCTGCTGATCAATCCTGGCGTTGCTGAATGTGACAAATTCGGAGATCTGCTGGGACACACTCGCTGGACCCATTATAAGGTCAGTTCGTTCTGTAACGGTGGAATAAAGATTCTGAGGTAGGATCCAATTGCAAGTAAAACGTTTATTAGACGCAGTCAAATAAACTATATGGGTGCAGTGAAAAGTCACAAAGAAAACTGGTATGGGAGGATGGGAAACAGACAGGCGAAAGTAGTTCCGTAGTGATGTGGGGAAGTCCCTCTGTGGAGCTGGATTCCCTTGTGAGTTCGCTGGTGGTTGGTTGGTTGTTGTAGTGATGTAGCTGAGGCTGCTGATGAGGTGAAGTCCGGTAGTTCAAGTTGAATACGGCAAAACTGTTGTCCTGTTGACTGGTTTCACGACGCAACTTAACTTAACTGGACTCTCGACGGAAAGAAAAGAAAGAAGAGTAAACGGAAGATGGGGAAGTTTGAGGCTGGTCTCATCCTATCTTAATGTCCGAGTCCACCTAGACTGGACCTGGAGAGGAGTTGTCCAGGAAGTGGAGCATCTCCACTTCTCAACAGCTGCTGCTAGTGCAATTCTGTTGCACTAGACTCTGTTCTGCTGTACTCTGCTGCTCTGCTTGCTCCGCTTAGAAAGTTTTGGGGTGATGGGTTTTAACTACCAATGTTTCCAGCCCCTAATAGAGCTGGATCAATAAGGCATTGTCCGGGGATCTGCGTGACAGTCGCATGTTAGCACATGCAGCTTTGGCGTTACTCACTCACATGAGCCATGGTGCTTAGAATTATAGTACTAAGTATACATTTATAATATGAACATGATACAATTTACATATCTATAATTAAAAGGAATGAAAGAAAGGGAAAAGATTTCACTCATTCATCTCACACAACATACACATAATGGTACATTTGTGATAAATCAAAGCATAATGTTTACACATGATTAAGGCATTCTTAACATATTCAAGATTCAGGTGTCATACAAGAGCAATAACATGACATTTCATTAAAAGTCTGCTATCATTGTTTTGAGGATGATCTGATAAACTTTAAAGGGCACATAGGTTACCACTTTTTCCAGATTTAATATAAGTCTTTTGTGTCTCCAGAATGTGTCTGTAAAGTTTAATCTAAAAACACCCATCAGATTTTTTATTATACCTGTCATAAGTTCCTTTTTTGTAGCATTTAGCAGAAGCTAGCTGTTTTTGTGTACTGCGCCTTTAAGGCTAGTCCTTCACGCCCACCGTTTCCACGTGCCTGGCAGCGGCTCCCTCGGCTGCGTCAGACAACAGACAAACACGAAGGAATAAGATCTCATGTAACATTTGTGAGGAAAAACAACAAGTAATAACTTTACCAATGAGTATTTGATGCATGTTGCAGGATGAGTCACACACAATGTCGTTACAAAGTTCACGCACACACACAAATACACACACACACACAGCGCTGACAGGCACACACAGACAGCACGCGTTTAGCTTTGCACGCAAATGTGACAGAATACAGGTTGATATCCACTGCTGTATGGATGTCTGTTATGTTAGTCTACAAAATAAACCTGATTTAACATCCACAAACCGGGATTGAAGCGTCTTTTATGATTGTTCTGACATGCGGCTGTGTTGATGAAGTAAATGGCTGTAATTCATTACTTGTAAAACTCACTCTTGATCACATTTGATGATGATTGATGATCCTAGCAAACTGAACAGACCTTTTATTTATGGTTGCTTAGTTTACTCACGTCCTGATGCTGTGTCTGTTTGATATGATTACACACGCTACTACGGAGACATGTTAATACGCAGCTGTCAATCAATTCGGTGGGCGGGGGGACCGCACACCTACGTCAAATTGCGGTCGGTCTGAAAACCGCTCCAATTGGTCCACCGTTTTTATGTTGTTAAATTTTAAAAAAAAGTACTCTGTGTGTTTATATCACCCCAATATGACGGTCTATACACATATGTCTGTCCAGACAGCTTGAAAAGTAGATTTTTCACCATAGGTGCCCTTTAATGTTTGGTGAGAGTTTATAAAATTCAGAGAGGATTTTGATTCTGTGTTTTGGAACAAAGTCAATCAATTCTCTGTCTTGCATGGGGGTTGAAAACGCCATTTCCTGAGGTCAAACACAAGCTCTTTGTTAAAAAAAGTGTTCTTGTGACTAGTTACCCATTTGTCTTGAGTTAACTTGATCAGGATAGTGGGTCCGATGACACTTAACTGATGATGAACTCATGAGGCCCATAGCCTCAAGGCATTCGCTTCCTGCTCTGTACTGCAACAAATGTGGCCTGACCTTCTGATTTTGGTCAGAGACCAAAATGGCTCTCGATCAAGGTTATTCTGATCACAGGTGTCGACTCAGTTATTGGTGTCTGCATTGGTAAGTCCCCACAAAACTAATGCATAATGAGTAAGCAAATAAAATCCATTTTTATTTTTGTTTAGTATTTGTTTAGCAAGTCTGTGTACAACATATGAAATGTGATTATTATAATTATTGTTATTTTATTAGATCATAATTGGCTATTGGAATTGCTTTTCTAGAAGTACCAAAATGTTTGCAAGTTGAACCATAAAGAAAGGTATTCTAAATCCCCATCCATACCCAGGTGATATATACCTAATCCATAACAACTGGCAACATATTTCTGCAGTCTTGAGCCTTTGGAGAAAAGTTATTTGTTTGTAGAGACTTATCATGAATCCTACTTTCAACTGAGGTTGTCATTGTAAAGCCTCTGGCAATGCACTTTTTGACCACCATCACCTTTCTCTCTACAGCTGTGACATGAAACCAAACCAAAGCAGCCTCTTCCTTTCTGAATTTGCCTTAAGATGTTTCTGTGACTGCATGTATTATGCTACTTGCTCCAATATGTCAGAAGGGGTCCATATTGGTCCAGGTTGATAAGGTCAGTGCAGCACTTCTGATGGTGTGTCACAAGAGTCCTTGAATAGAAGACAAACTATAAGAAGTCTCACATTGGAGCAGTCAAAATGTTCTGTGGGACTATTTGGCATAGAGGGCAAGACTGAATTTGCCCAACTTGCATTAAGTATTGCTGTCATTGGCAGCCAGTCACTGAAAAATTCCAGTGGGTTTTATTCCTACTGTACATGTCATCTGGATATTGCCATGGTATTATTGTTAGCAGTTTTTTTGCAGCAACAGCTGAATTAGTCGAGTTAATATAACAGGCTACTGAATAGATATTGTGAACATATAAAAGTTGCCATCAAATGTTCGTATTTTCAGATCAGATTAAGGGCTGCACAGACTAGTCGACTTTAACTCTTTCCCATGGCACATTTGGATTAACTTTGACTGCTCAGATCCCGTGGTTTTTTACCTGAACTTCATGGCAGCCTTACACACAAATGTAAGTAAACTGACTGAAACTGCCCTTAAATTCTTAAAATTAATTTATATGTTTGTTTTTTTTTGTATGCCAGTGTCAATGATTCACATTAACTTTAAGATAACTTTACATCATCAAATAGGTGTCAGCCAGTTAGATCAAGCCATGCAAATACCCTAGAGCAGATGCTAGCCAATTGCATTTACACAACACTGGAAAAGTAATGTGATTGCCTGTTGTCCTCTGCATAGACGGTGACATGTTTTGTAAATCAACCTTGAAACGCACCGTAACCATGAAACGTGCAACTGTGGAAAACATCATGTGTAAATATCATCCCATGTATGCAGTAAGGAGACATCGACATAACTGATAAATAATGATTACTAACATCTGATAAATTTTCCAAGTCTGCTCTAAAACTTTTGAACTATTTTTTAAATACATTGAAAGAAATATTTTTATTTCTGATGATAATAATTTTGTTTGAAAATAATGTATAGTATATATGGTGTCCGTAAATGTTTTTGTGTGTGTAATTGTTGGACAACCAACACACACTTATTAAACAGCAAAAGGCATTGCTAAAAGCCTTTATTTCTATTTGTTTTATTTCTATTCAGGGGGATAATGTGTTATTATCACGATCACTAGCGATCCAGGCTTGCAAATCACTGGTAATCACACACTTTCTACAATCCTGTCTCTTTATGAACTACAAATCCCATCATGCACCTCACACACATCTTTTTCAGAATCACCAATGATTAGACAGACACAGCTGGGAGCTGATCAAGGACTCATTATGCAGACTATGTATACACCACACATGTACAAACACTTTGCTGAGTCTTGTTGGTGTAATACAAAGTATTTTCTGTATCTAGTCTTTCTGTGTTTGTTCCCTTGTGTACGTTATCTGCCTTGTTCCCTTGTGTACGTGCCTTGTTCCCTTGTGTACGTTATCTGCCACCTCCATCGTCCAATTGCCTGTTTCTTGACTTTGCTTTTTGAATTACATGTATGTACACATTTGCTCCTGTGTTTGACCTTTGCCTGCTTGACAAATCTCATAATAAACTGCACATGGATCCTCACATACATTACCCAGTGTCTATCATTACAGTTATTTTGTTGTTTGAGTATAGACCAGGGGTTTTCAAACTGTGGGGCGAGAATTTGAGGCATGCACTTGATTAAATTATGATGATGGTTTTTATGTGTTCACTAGAGTAAGTCTGATTAACGTTAGTTTCACATCTAACTATCAGGTACCTGTAGAGTTTATGCGTTTGAGTAAAATATATGCAAATAAAATGGAGCGAGTGCTTTTTAATGTGAATGATGGTGAATGAAAGTCAAACCGGTGAGCCGTCTGACAAAAAAATGCCCTTCTGAATCAAATCAGCAGGATGCCCTTCTGGATCTTTCACTTACTTTGAAGACATATGACATGAAGACATACAGATTACCTTTACATGGACATCAGTAATAGTTATTTGCCTTAATCTAAATAGAACAATAATATAATTAAAGGTGTTACGTGAAGTACTTTTTGAATGTTGTGTCACCAGGCTATCCACGTTTCCTGCAGAGTCTCATGTCATTTCGGGTGTTTCATCTTTAAGTTTTTGACTTTAACTGCAGTTCGGCACTTTCACTCATGAACATTTCATTCATGCCCCCATGATTTGATTGTGGTGTTTACTTCAATAATGCCACTAATATATGCATACTCCACGTCTTAATTCCATTTCTGTTTAGTTCAGTTATGGCTTTACTCGGATTAAGGTAATCAAAAATCACTGTTTACACGGTGGACTTTTAATCAGAGTATAGTCTTAATTGTATTAAAATCATATTTTATATCACAAAAAATCATATATCACAGAAAAAGGCGCAGTCAT
>CAIGQZ010000749.1:1695301-1717377 GCA_903798205.1 Danio tinwini
ATATTATATTATTCACAAGTTAAATTAAAATCAATATAATTACATATTTATCATACTTCACAACTGCCTCATAGCACTAATATTATGTAATTCAAAGTGCTTCTATTTTATGATTTATGCAGTTAATTACTAAAAAAAACTAGGTGTTAAAAATTTTAAGCATTAAATTGACATATACAGTACTAATTGTAATAACTAGACAATATCTATAGGCATATGGGGAAAAAACATGCATTAATTTATTGTTTAACACTCCTTAATAGTTTTCCCCAAATACCCAGTTATCCCGTAGTTATTACAAATACTAGAGTAAGATAGTATAAGTGGAACAGCAGTGTATGGTAAAATGAAGTACCAAAATAATAAACCAAAGTGTTCCAGTATGAGAGATAAAGTGGAGTGGATAAAGTGGAGTAATGCAAACCTTCATAGTCTTATTATATGAAATATTTTTCAAAAAGAGACAGGGAGTGAGAGAGTCAGTCTACAGTTGTATGTGCTGTTGGTTGAAATGGTGATGAGGAGGAGGATAAGTACACGCCAGTATTTCTCATTTCCTAATTGAGCTGACGAGGTAAATTACTGTTGGGTCTTGCTTTGTAGGAGGATTAGCTTTCCTTTAAAATCAATGGTACTTAAAGTGCCTCATTTGCTTGTTCTGTGATGTGCATTTTCTTCCCATGAGAGTGAATCAGCATCTTTCACAGATGAGATCTAAAGTTTTTTTAAAGGTCTGTACACGTGTGTTAGTGTGCTATTGGACATGGACCCATTGTCCCAGGGGCCTCACATTTTTGTCATGATTTATTATTTTTGTTGATATTTAAAGACTGAACAATCACAGGTCTTGCTTTTAAATTCTCTGATCAGACTAAGTAGAATTTCTATAGAGTGCATTTGCAATACAATGGGCTTTAATAATTAGATAATTAGGAATATTACAAATATTACAAACTGATGTCACCGATCTCAACATTAGAAACAGTGTCCTGCTTTGTTGGTATACCAAATTCTGTAATAAAAAGCCATAAATATTTAAATTGTAACATTTCTTATCAAGTTACCTCATATATATATATATATATATACATACAATATAGCCAAAACATAAGTACCAAATATCAATGGCACACACTAATCTGAACACAGAGACCAAAAAAAAAAAAAAAGTCACATAGCATTTTGCCATTTCTGCTGCATACATTTTGCATTCAAAAATCTTTGACTAAATACTGGACCTCGCTTACAATCATTTTAATAAACACGTATGAGATTTCCCCTCAATCAACTTTCTGCAATAGCCTTAAAATTTTAACAAAGCAATTCAATAATCAGTTTGACCAAGTGACATCTGTTGATCGCTGTGCTGAATGACTTCCAATAAGCTTTTTCTCTCAGCATCCGGCCTTCGTCTTATCACTGAAAACACTGTTCCATAATTCCCCCCCGTTCTAAGGCCTGCAGATTCCTTAGAAAGCTTTTAAATGAAAGAAGCCAAATCCTCCATGGAGGAAACCGAGGGAAGTGGCTTTTGCGATCATTTAATAATGCTAAAGCTTATCAGTCAAGAACAAGCCTAAACTTAATGGTGTGGCCTGTAGCAGACAAGAGATCATTTCATACATGAGGGAATTAGATGAATGTGTCTACAAAGTGCAAAGCATGAGGTAATTGGAAAGGAGGGAAGCTGAAATTACTGTGTGTATTAATAGAAGATTGAAGGGCTAATGCATGTGTGACAGAGGCTTGGGCAGAGAGGGGAACAGAGGGGGCAGGAGGCATGATTGGTTGAAGGTCGCACTATGGGAATTTATATTATTTATCATGGAATTTAAATGGGGCAAACATGATAATTGGTGATTTGAGGAAGATGGTAAAATCCCTTAGTCCGATTTTTATACAAAAATCCAGGCAGCTATGCAAAACTATGACTATCAAATATACTATCTGTGAACATAGTAGATTGTTTCTACTGGTACACATGTATATTTTTAAGACAGTTAAGTCCTTAAACATTCTATACATCCAAAAACTGTACCATGATATGAAATATTATTAAATGTGAACAAACGATTTTTGCTTTGCACATTTTCAGTCATACATGTTGAGGTATTAATTTGTATATATGCAGTCTTTAAACATACAGTTGCAATCAGAATTATTGAACCCCCTTTGAATTTTTTTTTCTTTTTTAAATATTTCCCAAATGATGTTTAACAGAACAAGGAAATTTTCACAGTATGTCTGATAATATTTTTTTTTTCTTCTGGAGAAAGTCTTATTTGTTTAATTTTGGCTAGAATAAAAGCAGGTTTTAATTTTTAAAACCTATTTTAAGGTCAAAATTATTAACCCCTTTAAGCTATTTTTTTTTTTTCTACAGAACAAACCATCATTATACAATAACTTGCCTAATTACCCTAACCTGCCTAGTTAACCTAATTAACCTAGTTAAGCCTTTAAATGTCACTTTAAGCTGTATAGAAGTGTCTTGAAAAATATCTTGTCACATATTATTTACTGTCATCATGTCAAAGATAAAATAAATCAGTTATTAGAGATGAGTTATTAAAACTATTATGTTTAGAAATGTGTTGAAAAAATCTTCTCTCCATTAAACAGAAATTGGGGAAAAAAATAATCAGGGGGGCTAATAAATCAGGGGGTTGAATAATTTTGATTGCAACTGTATGCTCATCTAAAACCTTGAAGTAGTTTACCCATTCTGTCATGGTGAATATATGTGAAATGTCCTTCTTTGGTTTGTCCCCACCACCTTTAAGACTAATTGACAACCACGTGTCCATGAAAAAAAGTTGACCTTCACTATTGGCTTTCAATGTCCTGTAATTTGTCCCCTTTAGAATAAACTAACAAAAGCATTGTCAGTCACCAGCTATTTGCCCTTATTTTATTGAAGGTCACAATCCTTTATCCCTGTCTCTTTCAAGCACCATTCCATCTGAGACATACAATACTCTGATAATCAGTGCCCGTTCAGGACAGCACTAATAATCAGCTGGATGAATGAGTGAAAATCCACCTGACAAGCAGCACTTATTTGTGGTGGGTGGGTCGGGGGGTGCAAACAGACTGTGACAAGCGTGTGTGTGTTTTTGTGCTGGGGGAGATGGGTGGGTGTCTGTGGGGTTAGGCAAGCACAATAGTTATTTTATGTGATTTATCCTTCAATGGGACACATTAAAAATAAAATGCATGCTGGTCACAGTAATATCAAATATACACGTATCACCTCATTGGGGACAGATACCATTTAATCTCATAAATTGAGATTTTTTTTCTTTCCTTTGCTGGCTCAACTTGCTGTTTCCTTATATTTTCTGATAATTTTAGTTAACCAAATTAGAAAATAATGTCTTGGCAGAATCTTTCTGAACAATGTATGGTGTACATTTATGACCTCTATGGTCAAATAATCAAGCTGCTCAATTGTCCTTTTCTGTTTTGAATGCCTTTTTTACTTGTGTGCTTTCAGTCAACATAAATTACAAATTCCTTAATTGTATTCTTGAAGCATATTTACATTTATCACATGTAATATATTTAATCAAAAATCAATTGCTTTTCTATTGAAATAAAATAATTTTAGCTAGCATGGACTAATGATAAACATGTTAACCATATAAAAAATTTGCTATTTATCTGTTTTAAACTAATGACTAACATCAAATTGTTCTAATGATCTCTAAACTCTAAATACTTGGGTCTGGCTCCTTCCTGATATTTAACAGCCACATTTTTTATGATGTACATAAAATCCTGAATTATAAAATTAACTCTATTTTATTAGATTTTTTTTGCATTACATATACTGTTTCCAGTGTGAAGTGATGGTGAGTATAGTAAAATAGCATGCACCAATATTTTGTAGGGACCATTAAAAAAATCTATCTATCTATCTATCTATCTATCTATCTATCTATCTATCTATCTATCTATCTATCTATCTATCTATCTATCTATCTATCTATCTATCGAGAGAGAGAAAGAATGAGACTTTTGTGGCACTTGATTCAGTGTACTTGATTTAAAATAGCTAAAAAAAGCAAGTAAATTCTTATTATAAAAAATTAAATAAAAACATATTCCATATTGAATATTCATATTCCATAACAATATTCCATAACATAAATAACTGCACTGGTGTCACTGAGACTTTCAGAATTATTCTACTGTAACAAACTAAACTATATTCTATCTTCTAACCCTTTGAACTAACCATAACAGAAAGCTTCCTGCATTTTTAAGCTGTCAAAAATTATTATATAACATACTATGTTTGTAATATTGTACAGTAACACACAGCCCTGTGTGTTTGTAAATATAGGCCTATGTCTATGCCTATATCTATGTAATTGATTTCTACACCAGTAAATTCATGCCTTAAAAAAAGAACTAAAAAACTTTAATTATGGTCTAAATTCAGTTTTGGAAATGAACAGGACACATCTGACTCAAATCTGAGAGGGTTAATAAAGTTCTAAACACACTTTTTGAAGGATCCTAATCATTCAGTTCTGCCAATCATCAGTAATCAAGAAGCAGTCATTAAGCTTGCCAGAGGCCATTTCTGTATAATTACACTTGTCATCTCCTCTTCTATTCTAAGATAACTCACTCTATTTGGTTTCATAGTCTTTGCTTAGTTGAAGCTTAAGTCGAGAGGTGGAGCCTCAAGGACAGCAAGCCAAATACATATACCAGTCTATATAACACAATCAAATCTTATCTACGCTACAATTTATATAAGAAAACCGATAGTTCAGGTCCTTGATTCTTATTGGTTGAGCCACATAAGCTGTTGTAAAACACTCTTGGGTACTCAAAAAAAAACAACTCTTGGGTACTCTGTTGCTTGTCAACTAATTACACCAATTGCCTAATTACACCATTTAGCTGTTCAATATTGAGCATATTTTCCCTTTAACATGCTTTCCCTTCAAGGATAAACCCATATCCAATATCAAAAACACAGTAGCTTGTCAGAGGGACAGCACTCTGAACAGTTCATTGTCCATTTACATTACATGTCTTCAATTAGCAACGTTTCAGGCATTAGCAGAAAACAATAAAAAAATGAGGAATTAAGAAATCAGACAGCACAGTTTTATTGTATTGTATTGCATTTTATTTTATTATCCTTTTTAAAGTATTTTTATGCAAAATTCACTTTGCATGGTCTTTGAACACTGATGTGTGTCCACATGATGTGCTTATGTTATTATTATTGTTGTTGTTATTATTTATTTTTATCATAAAAAATCAGAAGCAGTCTGTATAAACAAACTGTTTCACATTTCCCCCTCCTGTGACATCACAACTCCTGTCCATTCCCGTGTATATGTATAGATTAGTAAGAATCCTTGCAGGTAAGAACATGCATTCCAAGGTAAAGGTGTCATATACTGTAGTGCATTGATTCAATATGTTAATTTGTATTCTACATATGTGACTTCTACATCCTCTAAAAACTGCTTTAGGGGCTGTTCACATATCATGTCGAAAAAGCATGTGGAAAACATGACGCAAGTCTCTTCCTTCACTATTTACAATGCACTTTGTGCTTATGCTCCTTTGACATCTGTCATTGCTAGGCAACCATCAACCATTTTCTAAAAGGATGTCAAACTGACAAAACATTGCTGCAGCTCTGATACAAGTTTTAATTATGATGAATTTTTTTTATAAAAAGTATTGCAGTGTTTGGCTGTTCTGTGTTTTTCTGAGGTAATTATTCTACAAAAGTACATATTCCATTCCAAATATGAAGCTGATTTGTCAGTTCTTGTAATGTGACTCATGGTGTGCTTGCAGCATTCTATGCATTCAAAACTCTGATTTCTCTTACTTTTATTATACTTGTCAAAAGGTATAGACAGATGTGCATTTAGAGTTATTTTGAAACTTTAACTATATGAAAACACATACAGGAATTAATATACTCTGTAAAAACACAGAACATTAAAAAACGTGTAATGCTGTTCTTTCATTCTAGAAAAAAATGACAGTAAGAGCTGTGTAATATGATATGATGCATAAAAGTGCATTAGGGTAGTCCAAGTGTTTAGTTTTTTTTTTTTTCCTATAAACAATCTCCAACTTTCAAAGCATTAAAAAATGCAGAACGTTCAGCACTAATTTAAAAAATTAAATTACAAAAGACCTCAAATGCATCTGTGATCTTTTAATGAAATATCTTTGTCTCATCTATCTATCTCCATATGTTAGATTTGCATGGTAGCTCACTTTGTATGGTGTTATACATGTATCTGAAATGATTATATGTTTTGCAAAATTGTAGACTAAGATAAGTATTTCCAATAACTCTAAGCTTGGAAACATTTCTTACATTTCGTAGTACTTAAAGGTGCAGTAGGTGATCTGCCAAACTGCTAACCGGTTAGCATATTATCTTTGGACGGCAGGGAAGGGACTGTGTTTCAAAGCCACGCCTCCTTAAATCGCGAACGTGCGCATGGCGACATAACAGCAGACAACCCACTAGTTTATGTCATTCGCCAGTTAGAAATGTAGTTTGTGGTTGGCCGGCGGCATGCAGGGATTACACTTACACTACTAAAGCCTGGTTTATACTTCTTCGTCAAGTGATCGCCGTAACCCATGGCGTATGCCTTGCGTTTCTGTTTTTTTTCTGCAGTACACTTCCATAACGTTAGCTGGCAGTAGGTGTTTATGCTTCTCTGTGTCGAGTTTCTTTGCTGGTGTTTAGTTTTTTCTGAACACTTACTTAATGTACAAGTGGCTTAAATTTGCTCATTTTGAGGCAGGAACCGGCAGACGTGCACAAAAAAAAAAAAAAAACACAAACCAACAGTCTCCATCCGGAGCTCCTTCACGAGACTCCACACTTGTAAACACTCACTGCATCAGGCGCGTGGCTCTCACCTCCGCCCACACTCATCAGCGCTACCAAGCCGACCAATCACAGAGCTTGCGCTACGCGTACGCATTACATTTTTTGAGAGGTGCGCGTCAACGTCGCCAACGGTTACGGCGAGGGGCTATGCGTCCATGCGTAGGCTGCGGTGTAGCATACGCATGCGCTTGACGCAGAAGTATAAATCGGCCTTAAGCCACACTTACATACTATATTGGTCATTCTGACATTTGCCAGGTGTGTGTGTGCCATTTATGTTGAGGTCAGTGGCACACACAGATGACAGATGATCACTTTGTCACCAAGTTTGTTTGGATGGAGGTCATCTGATGTAAACAATTGTATTTGATTCCAAAAAAGATTGAAGTTGTCAATAAAATTCAGTCCTTTCCTGTTGCATGCTTTCCACAGCTATGCATTTAGACCAAGAAGCCTTGAAAACATGTTTGTTTCTTTTGCAGGTAGTAGTCCACTGATAAAAGGCTGAATTTTTGATCTTCTGACTGTTTCCAAGAGTTCACAAAAATCCCTCTGGGGCAGTTCTGACTGCTTTTCCAAATATCCTTCTTGCCCATATGGATTTGTCTTGTGCTTCTTCAAAATGTTCTCAAGTTTTTTTTTGTTTATATCAGAAACTGTTGCATGAGGGAAGCAGTATATAATTGTAGCCTTGCTCCTAATATTCATTATTATTATTGAATCTGCAACAATCAATGTAATGATTTTAGCTGTGATTGGTGCAAAATACTGTTGTCTGCTCAGCCCCTGTTCAATGCAGAAATAACTGCTGAATCATGCGATGTCTGACTGCATTTGGGAATTCTTCACCCATATTACTCAAAGGTTTATATCTGTTCTGAAGGTATACTTGAGTTTGAGCTGTATTTGGGGTAGACTACACTAAAGCAGCAGCATATGAGCCTCATGATCTGACCCTGCGTATCTTTTGGTTTTGCACCTTGTTCATGCCATTGGTTATCATGCTCATATTCCACAGTTTCAGTCTGTTTTTCTGTGCAGTAGCTTGAGTAGATTTATAGGACTGTATGCTGATCTGGCAGTCCTGGTCGGATCACAAATAACTTTGGTTCAAGAACTGCAATCTTTTGTAGATGTCTGTAGCAGTTTGTGCAGTAGGGAGATTCTGAATCAATCTGAACCAGATGTAATTTCACTGACGTTTCCCTGTCTCAGGAATGTAACTTGCTGGTAGCGGGAGGTTGTTTAGTCGAAGACACTTTTGTTAGTAAAGTTGTATTCCAGGACGTTTGGGGATAGTTAATCTTTAAGCTTTGTCCTTTCAGTACTGTGCTGATAGGCTGAAGTTAAAATTAGAGTATAAGATATAAAAAGCAAGAGAGCACAGAGGCATAGGCATGCAGGCAAAACAAAATCAAAATAGTAAAATTCACAGGCAAATGGTCGAGGCAGATGGCAAAACAATGTGAACAATAAACACTCTAGGGGTCAAAAACATAAGGCAAGTCAGAGAAAACACTAGGAAATGTACACTCTGGAAACACAAGACTCAGCACTGGATGTGGGTGTGTGTGTCTGTGCTATGTTTATAGTCCAGGTAATCAGTCTTCATGAGCCTCAGCTGTGTGTGTCTAATCAGGGGTGATCTGGAACTAGTGTGTGTGCAATGCATGATGGGAAATGTAGTTCATGTAAATGATGGGAGCGTTGTCCAGCAATTTCCAAGGGCTGCATCCCTGGTGATCATGACAACATATGTAGCACTGTGGTCCTGTGAGACATTTAGTTAACACATAGCAATTGCCATAAAAAAAGATTTAAATATTTGAGTCTTGTCTCTCCAGGTGTGAATTATTCATCACCATTGTCACTCCTACGCATACAGCAGTGCTGACCCAAAAACAGACTTTACAAAATGTAAATATTTGTAATGTTTTCTTTAAATGAGAGAATAATAATTTTCGCATAACTGTGAAGTAAATATTCTAGCCTACAGGACTGCTTACTTAAAAGCCCATTCAGTGTGTTTTTTGAGCTTATTTCAGCAAACTTTACTTTCAAAACATACTAATTATGCATTATATTTTTATGAAAAAAAAACTAAAACAAGCATGTACATTATTATTTCTCACGAATAATTGTAACAGTTTGTGCTGAATGCAAAAAAATAAAAAAATAAATAAAAACACATGTTGGCCAATAGTGGATGGGGCATGATGTCACCGCCACTGTACATTTACTGCATACAAAACCTCTTTGCGAGATTCGCCGCATGTCTGCTTAATTTGCATTCGAATATGCCTGCTTACCTATTTCATAGTATGAGAGAACAGTACCCGAAGCAAGGGCCATGTTTCAAACTTCGGCAACCATAAAAAAGAACGTCAGATGGACACCTTTCTATACCAGGAAACCACCACAGCATATGGCATGAAGGAGAAAGAGGATGCAGTCGGTTTAAAATGTGAGTATTAGAAAACAAAGACAGTTCCTTGTGTAAAACACATTTGTTGAGCTACTGTACAGTGCACTGTAGAATAGCTGAATGTCTAAAGATGCTTTATAGTGTAGTATATTTCTTGTATTTTGCTGAAATACTTGATTATGTACGATCTCCAGTTAGGACATATACTGTTACGTTTCAAAAGTATATTTACATAAATTAACAATATTATTAATTAATAAATGTCTTGACAGAAAAATATTTCATAAGTGATGTATTTGTGCTGATGAAGAATTTACTGTTGTTAATATTAGTTTAAATTAAATACGTAATGTGAATAAATGTAAATAAAAGGGTAATTTACTTAACCTATCCAATAGTATAGATAGTAATATAGTTGATCAACTAAGGAACATTTTTTACATCAGCAACTACATCAACAACTGACTCTAGTTTCAATGTTACAGGGAGACTTTTAGTGAATACAATACAGAAATTAAGAAATCATCTTTTAAATCTGTTATTTCCTTATAAATTATTGTATTTTCAAATGGCTATTACATCAAGACATTTGTGAAAGAAAGAGAAACCCTGAATTTAAATCATGAGGTATGAATTTTAGTACTAGCACTATAGATCATTTTGAGGGATTTAAACAATAACAATGGTCCTAACATATTTCCTGTTTTACATTATTAATTTTTATATCTTCCGGAAAAGGTTGACATATTGATAAATAGTGTTATAATAGCTGTTTAATTGTAAAGTTATGATTGGATTGCCTTTTGTTACAGTTATGAAATAGTTTGACAATAACAGGAAATGTTCATGGGCCAATGACATCACCACATTAAAATTAATTCATTCATTTTCTCTTCGGCTTAGTCCCTTTATTAATCTGGGGTCGCGGCTAACTTATCCAGCATATGTTTTACGCAGCGGATGCTCTTCCAGCTGCAACCCATTACTGGGAAACGTCCACACTCATTCATACACACTCATACACTACGGTTAATTTTAGCATACCCAATTCACCTATACCACATGTCTTATAACACGATAACTCCTAACACGAGGAGAACATGCAAACTCCACACAGAAATGCCAACTGACCCAGCCGAGGTAGCATGTAGCATATTAAAAACTTATTTAGAATTTTCCTTGATTTATATAATAATCAGCATAATTTTTTGTATTATTATTGAAAGTGTTGGGGCGGGTTAGCAATGAAGCTGAGATCTTCCAGCAGCTGTCCGTCTCTTTTGTGCAGATTTTACAAACATTGCAAGCTGAGAAAAACTATTAGGTAGGGTTGCCAAATTACTGATGCTATGTTAGTGCTCCTGTCCCTGTCATCGTCTATTTATTATTATGGGATTGATGGTTATGCAGAACATAATATTACATAGGCTTTGGGAAACGTGGGTGTATCTTTGACAATGCACAATCAAAATTGCATAAACAACAACTGTAATAGGGGTTTCTTATATCATAGTATAAGATTGCATGCATAAAAAGGAACAATGGTACAGTTAAATGTCATTGAAGAATCAAACGACCAAGGTAAAGGTGGTTTGAGTACATTTTAATTTAACATTGTTACACATTTAAAAGACATTAATGTAAATTTAAAAACAATAACAGAAAATACAGAACAATTAACTTTTTTTTATAATACAACTAATAGTTTAATTTGCTTAGCCTACAGTTAGATTATTTGAAGCTGTCGCCCATTTCTCTTACGTTGCTGTGCTTGTAACATCAGTCACATGAAAAAATAAACAAGGCAGAGAATATACTGATCGCATTCATACTTAACGAGATTTGGTCGTCAAGTACCTAGTCTTCTAGCACTACTTTAGTAAGTACTTACTGAACTTGAATTGAATTAAAATTTACATTTTAACACAGATATTATGTTTGTGCAGTAACTAGTTGTATTAAGTCTCGACCGAGGTGGCCTTGTGTCATGGCGATTACTCTACGTTTATGTCCCAGAATGCACTGAGCAGTGACGTCGGTTGCTAAGCCCTATACTATGTAATAAGTAGTTAAAAGTAGTACAAATGCTAGGGCATGTCAAAACATGGGGACCCAAAACCACCCCAGTCCCCAGAAGGTTAAGAAAGACTTTTCAGTAGATTCATATTATCATGTCTGAGTTTGTATATGTGCACTTCCACTTCCAAAATAGTGAATCTAAATAAGCTTGAATCAAATAATGTATACCCCATGAAATTAATTAAACCATGCTTGAAAAAGATTGAAAAAGAAAGATAGGAGCTATAGCTAATTTAGCAAAGGATCAAACTGTCAAAACAGTGTGTGTGTGATCTGCTGTGTAGTCTTAAAATAACCCCATAACCCTGACAGGCATCAGAGGGAGGGCAAGAAAGAGAGGGAGGGAGCTGTGAAGACATTACCTGTGGCCGTACACATCCAACAGCACCCCTCATTACCTCTGTTTGTGCTCTCCCTCCCATTCTTATGCACTTATTTTTTTTCAGCCATTTTCTTTTTTTTTGCCAGGATTTTGGATGGTTACCATGATCCTATGTTTTTTTTGTCTCTCTCATTTGCCCCCCTTTTTTATGCTATCTCTCTACATTGAATTAAACTATTGTGACGGCTTGGGTTTTGGTAGTGGGGAGTCTGATGCCTTAGGTCTGTGCTAACACACTCACAAATATGCACACATGCATACGGTATGCCAGCCATTATTGATGTGACCTGATGAAAAATATTCATATATGCTTTTGGCTTTATGCATGGCTTTTGGTGGTTTATCATTTGGCAACATTATTTTTTATGTTGACAATTGATGGATAATTATTTTATCAAGAGGCATTCTGCTGGTATACAGCCCATTTGTGACCCTGGACCTGAAGTTGCATGGGTATATTTGCAGTAATAGCTAACAATACATCACATGACTCAACATGAATTATTTTCGTTTTATGTCAAAATCATTTGGAATATTAAGCATGATCATGTTCCATAAAAACATTTAGTAAATATCTTACTTTTATAGTGTTGTCCACAATCCATATATCAGTGGAAAGCTTATTTATGTAGTGTATAGATGACATATAAATCTCAATTTCAGAAAATGTATACTTGTTTTGTCTGTCTGCAATTAGTAAATGCATATCATGAAAATATTTAGCATTTGAAAACACTGTCAACTACTTTCAGGTTTTAAATCACAACATAATTCCCATTCGTGCTTTTATATTTAGAGTATATAAAAAAAGAGAGTGTGATGAAGCTGAAAGATGTAAAATACAGAGACAGCAATAAGGCAGGCACTTGTTGCTGTTAGATGTCACATGCAAATCCAAAGAAAAAAACAGCACAAAGTTATAAAGAGTAATGCATGCACAGCTATTTCTAACCATTCAGAGAACTAATTTATCAGCATTTTGTTAGCGTAGCATTTTAGCCTTTCTTCTTGTCTTATTCACAATTGTTCTCATTATCCTGATAAGATGGAAGCTGATAAACATATGTTTGACTGCATAAAAAATATGTCTTTGGCTGAACACCTAGCGTTTGTCTTAGAATGAACAGCTTAGTGCTGATGCTAATGTTTTGCTGTCAGAACTGAATGTTTCCTCACACTGTTTAGATGCTTTGCTTTCTTACAGACCATCAAATAAATAAAATGCAGATTAAGATAAACTGAGATTCATAAAGAAAACCAAAGAATATGTCATTCATTTTATTTTCGGCTTAGTCTCTTTATTAATCTGGGGTCACCACAGCGAAATGAACGGACAACTTATCCAGCATATGTTTTACGCAGCGGATGCCCTTCCAGCTGCAACCCATCACTGGGAAACACCCATACTCTCTCATTCACACACATACACTACGGACAATTTAACTTGCCCAATTCACCTATAATGCATGTCTTTGGGCTGGGGGGGAGCACTGGGAGGAAACCCATGCCAACACGGGAAGAACATGCAAATTACACACAGAAATGCCAAATGACTTAGCCGAAGCTCTACCCACCGTGCCACTGTGTCGCCCCCAAATAATATGTTTAGCAAATGCTAAAATGCTATTTAAAATTGTAGTAATTAAAAAAGTTTGTAAATTACCTCACTACTATTTAAATAAAACGCAACAGACACAGTTCACTGTCTAACTGACACAATCAGTTTTGTATCTTTGTGTAAGCATGCCTTTGGCAAAGCCTGGGGTGATGCTGTCATTGTATAATTATGAGTGAGCATGTCTTATGATAGTTGTGTCAGATAAATACAAAACACGTCATATACACTCTTCAGAAAACACAGCAGAGCAAGAATTAGGATATAAAATCTGTCACAGTTACAGTGTTACAAGCATCTACTCTTGCACAGTATGTTTCTGTGGCTTACTTTGCTTTGTTGTTAGAGAATATGTGTATTGGTGGGTTTGCAAATGGTATCATGAGACCTTATTCAAGTATTGAACCATGACTACACTGGCTGAGAAGGCACGGTTCAGCCACAGCACTAATGTAATTAGTGCAGACCACTGTCAAAGGATATTTAAAATCTACAAAAAAATAAAAATAATATCTTGAGACATTACAGAAAACAACATACCCAAATAATCTGTAATTATTGTTCATAAATTCAATCAAATATTTTTTTTTCACATGCACCCCAGGGGTAAAAAACTGTGATACAGCCAATTTAATTATAACAGAGCAACAGCATATTTTGTTTGAAAACAACTATTGAATTAAGCTCTTTAACTGCTCAAGAGCAGGTTTGACTTCAGATGATCACAATAGCATAAAAGGCTATCAGGTTTATTTAAAATACATACAAATTATTATATAATGTGATTGATTACAGGGACTATCTAGGTGTATTTATTTTTAATTTTTTTCCCAAAATTGCATTAAATAAAAGATCTATGGTTGAAGGCTACAATCAGCACATATTTTAAGCATCAGATAACACTGTTTATATTTATGAATCATTCATTCGTTCATTTTATTTTTAGCTTAGTTTCTTTATTAATCAGGGGTCACCACAGCAGAATGAACCGCCAACTTATTCACATATGTTTTACACAGCGGATGCCCTTCCAGCTGCAACCCATAAATGGGAAACACCCATAACCTCTCATTCACACACATACACTACAGACAATTTGAGTTTTAATCTTTTTTAAAATTATCAGTGTATTTTGGGGGGTCTACAGCAGGATAAAAAAATTACCAGGGTTCTTTCTTTCTTTCTTTCTCTCTCTCCCCACCCCCCACCCCCCGTCCCAGATATTTCACATTTGCAGACAAAAAAAAACAAATCCCCTGAACTACTTATCATCTAACCATTGATACATTTCATAATACATGAATTCACTCTCAGAGGAGATTGTTGTATTGCTAATATGACATGAAGAAGCAACAGTCATTGCTGATAACATACTCATAAAGATGTCCAGCAAAGATGAAACATTTCATCAAAATAAAAACCTAATCTATCATGCAAAGTACCCAGTTATTTATATTGTTCCACAGTGATTATTATATTGCATTGTACAAATAATATTTTGTACTAGATCAGGGGTGCCCATATTGTTCATATGAAAGGCCAAAAAACAAATATCATTGAGAGCTGTGGGCCAAAGATAAATATAACAAAATATTTTATTTTAAAATTGTCATGGGTAATTTCCTAATTCATTTCATAATCTAAAAAAATAAATAGAAAACATTACTTTAAACCATATTAACTAATGCAGAATAACGTTTTTCAATTAGAACTTATTGCAATAAAAACAATCAAATGTACAACACCATGGAGTTCAATGCTGAATACACAACTCAAGCAAAATTTACCTTTGTCTTGATATGCTCACCAAAGTCTCTGCATTGTCTTTGATAAGCCGTATGTACATTTTAAAATAAATCTGATTCATTTGCATAATTTACATTGAAACATTTGATTTCAGATAGCTTTTGTGTATCTTAACAATAAAACAAACAAGCATAAGGTTACTTTAAATTTGAAATGGCAATCCTCAAACAATTCTCAGATGGCATGTGGGGCCAAATCAAATGTTACCATGGGCAAACTTTGGCCCGCGGACCCTATTAGGCATCTCTGTACTAGATGATGTTAATAATCTAAATGTTCAGACTGTGTGTTTATTATAATGAAAAAATGTTGAATATACTGTTGAATATACATCCATACATACACTAATGTAAAATTTAACAAGACAGTCTCTCTATTTCCCAAGTTTGCACTATTCTCAAGTGGGGGTGTAATCGCACCAATGCTAATTGAAATACAAATGAGCCATGCCTTTGATTAAAAAAGTTTTTTAATATTAATTTTGTTCATATGTTGTATCTAAGTCCTCATTATGAACTGTGCATTAGTATTTGTTCTTTGTGATTACAGCGTTTTTATATTTAAATAGGAAAGGGAAAAAAACAAACAAACAAATACACGCAGTAAGACATGTTTTGCAAAAGTCCCTCTAGGACCTGTACTGACTTGAAAATTCTCAATGTTGAGTATATAAAGCTCGACCTTGAAGTGGCTAAAACACACACAAATTTCAGAGGCCACAGAGTTAATAATAAGGGTAAGCTGGTCCATGAACTCCTGAGCACTCCTGCTGTCTCCATAGCAACATGACTGCAGAGGATATACTTAATTGTTCATAAAAGAAATTTCAGAATCTGCAAAAAAACACACATATTCACACAAGCTCATATGTATGTTTACATACCACAAATTATCTGCATACTAAATTAATTCCTCAAAACAACACAAAAAAATGGCTCACTTAAAACCCCAATAAGTTGATTAAATTCATCTGACTGATAAAAACTCGTTTGAGTAATGGGGTCTTGCAAAACACACATATGAAATTTTATTGAACTTAGTGCATTTGTAGTATGTACTTAAACTTCTGAGTAATGGGGTCTCCCAAAACATACTTATTAAAGTATAAAGAAAACCAGTGTCATTGAGAAAGATCCTCACTGCTGAAAGCACATCAAGGATAGACTTGTGATGATCCGATACCTAGTGAGAAAAGGGGGAGTGTGTGATCAGACATCAAACTATGATTATTTATGCATCTTTAATAGACTGCTAACTTAAGTTAAATTAATTACTATCCTTATTTCAACCCGAAGAGATGCAGGTAATACAATGTAAAAGCAAAAGCAAAATTGCTAAACAAAGGATGCTACTTATTTTTATTTATTTTAGCTATAAGAATCACCGTTGTTGTTTTAGCATAAATGGCAGCAGTTTAAAGTGGATGTGAATCAGTATGTCAAGGTTTTTCCTCTGTATTGACTCTTTATTGTTAAAATTAAGAAACAAACTAATCTACATAATGAATGTACTGAAGGTACAAAGATTTTCAGCAAATTTAAATTTTTGGCTGAACTATTGCTGTCTGGGTGACCTATTTACAATCACATGCACAGATGGATCTTCAAATGTTAACAGGTTAAGAACAAATGCACCTATTCTGGATAGGGGGCAACGCAGTGGCGCAGTGGGTAGCACGTTTGCCTCACAGCAAAGGGTTATTATTATTATTATTATTATTATATTAATTTATATTATTATAAAAATTAAGAAAAAATTTAAATAAGTTTTTAATATGCTACATGCTACCTCGGCTGGGTCAGTTGGCATTTCTGTGTGGAGTTTGCATGTTTTCCCCGTGTTCACATGGGTTTCCTCTGGGTGCTCTGGTTTCCCCCACAGTCCAAAAACATGTGGTACAGGTGAATAAGTATGCTAAAAAAAAAGAAATAATGTGTGCGTGTGAATGAGTGTGGATGTTTCCCAGTGATTGGTTGCGGCTGGAAGGGCATTCGCTGCATAAAACTGCTGGATAAGTTGCCGGTTCATTCCGATGTGGTAACCCCAGATTAATAAAGGGACTAAGCCGACAAGAAAATGAATTAATGAATGAATGAATGTATTCTGGATAGGGTTAATTGTAACTGTACCTTACAATTGTGTACCTGTGTGTGTTGAGAAGTATACAGTAATTCATGGTTACTTTAAAACATGTAATGTAAAACTGCACTCCAGTGAGAAAGCGTACAGAAAGTGTTGGGTAAAAAGAATTAAGAGAAGAATAAAGAGAAAAGTTGAGTGTTTACCACAAAATGCAGTATGCTATAAATGAGTTAAAACACAACAAATTTTACCTACCAAACTTAAATATGATCTCTTCAGCGGTCTCATCTTCTCATCTTCATTTTTTTTTTCTTTTTTCAAATTACACCAATTAGAACTTTAGTCTCTTGTTGCCAGGCAGAACTCATTGCAATCAGATAAAAGTATCAAAAAATTATTAAAAACTATTTTTTGCAAGTATTAATGTGGTTGTAGAGGTTAAATGTTATCCTAACAAATGTTAACAAGTTATGGTGCCAAAATGCAATAGTTTATGTAATGTTTGATTGTTAAAGTAAAGACAGCATTAGGGTTTACAGTGTTATATATGGTTTAACTGTTCAAATAATTGAATAAATTTACCTGATAATATGTACCCATGACTTCATACTTTCCCTCGTTTGTACTCTTTTGTGTGTATAGAAGCATTTTATGTGTGCTTTTATTTGAGGTGAAGCATTTAGGCAGACTTTGATAACCCTACCCTGCAGTTTTAGTGTAAAAAATACAGGCTGGAATTTCTTCTTTCTTTTATAGCAAAAACACTTAAATCTCAACCTTTCTCACACAGAGCAACCTACTGCATAACAACTTGTATGTCTTTAAAATCAAACATTGAAACCGCTATGCCCTGTTCTTAGTTGTTGAGAGTGGAAAGAGTACATGTAGCTTTCAGAACTCATTTAGCTCATTCTGTGGCTGCTTTTAACATGGTATATCACCGGATTCACCTGTTAACTCTCATGACAAAGCAAATCTTAGGAGCCTCTCAAGTCTTATCTTTTGCATAGGTTGTCTTTAGGTTTCCTTGCATAGGAGAAGCATCCAGTTGGCAACAGCTACTTGGGTGTCCCAGGGCTCAGTTATTGGACTGCATCTCTTCTCGATCTATATGGCATAACCCTTTCAGAAACAAAGCTTTTCATATCTCAGGTAAATTAATGACAATGAACTCTACCTATCAGTATGAAGCCAGGAACCTTGATGCTGTGATTGATGAGCAGCTGAACTTTAAAGACCACATTGTTAGAACTGTCTTGGTTTACACAACATTAATACCAAGTTCAAACTGCTCTGTTTTCAAAGTTGTCAGATCGTCATTTTCTTTTCACACTGCATTACTATCTGGGGTAGCATTCACTTCATTGTTTATTTCATTTTTATCTTTTGCAAAAAGATACACTTTGTTACACTTTCATTCAACAATCACATCAACAATACAATAAATTCCACAATAAAAAACACAAAAAACAACCATATTGATAAACCATGTAAGGTTACATCTCATAGTATGATGAATTGATGATAGGAAGTTGCAACACACTGCATGACTTTATAGTAAAGCCCCAGTCAGATCACACAAATTTGTCATGATTTTGGGACGATTTCCTTGACGTAGGGTGTTGTGGGGATTCGTAAATGACAAATGGGTGTCATGACACAAGATTCAATTGTTTCTTCTCTCATAATGTGGCATAGCTCATGACAACCGATACCATGTCTGCGATGCCTCTCAACAACATTGCAGAAAGTCTAGCATGTTTTTTTTTTTTTTTTTCTCTTTCTTCACGAATACATTGGAAAAGCGCTTAGTCATTAATAATGAAAACAGTTTAATATAGGCTTGTTTGAAACTGGGAATATTTCACAAAAATTGTATTTAGGCATGATTATTATTTTATTTAACATACCAACATAAACTTACTGCAATTAGAGTTTTAGCACATATAGCGGTCTTGTTTTGAAGCGCTTCACCTCAAATGTTATTCATTATTCTTGTTTATAGATAACTGACCAACAAAAGATACATTAAAATTATACCAAACGAAAGTTGTTTTAAAAATATATTTTTTCCAAGAAAAATATACAAATTATATTTTGCTTGTGCTCCTCCACTACTCAACTGTGTGGGTGGATGATTTTGTTTCACTCTGTGGAAAATAAGGATTTAATAGGTGCTTCACTGGGATTGTTGTATTACAAATCTCAGTTATAAGTTTGATAATTGCTTATTTTAAATGTTATGTCTTGAGCATCTGATTTTTCCTTGCTGCTTCTAATGTGCTTTCATTTTCTCCGTCTCACTCGTTCACAAGTTCAGGCAAGGGAGTGTTTAATAAGCAACCTGGCAGGAAAATATTCATTTAGATTTTAAAGAAAATATCCTAATATTAAGTTTGATCCTGTCCATGTCATAACAAATGCCCTGAAATAATGTAGTTATTAGTTGTCAGCAAGCATCAGTGTTTATTGAGATTGAAATAAGACAAAAAAGTGAAATTGAGATAAGAAATATCATTATAGCAACACGTGTGGCTACTTTGGGAAAAAATGCTCATAGTAGATGTCATGGTATGACTGATCATGAAGGAATGTGTAGTCTGGCACATTTGCTACACACGACAAGTCAAGATTTTATCAAAAAAAAATAGCTTAATCTGACATAGTGATTTCCACAACTGACAAAAAAATTGTGGGATCTGACCGGGGCTTAAGAATCATCAAAGACAACTCTGGTCTATAACTATGTTTAACAACCAAAGTCACTCAAGAACGAACATTTCTCAGATCCAAAGCCATGCTGGCTATTTTTGTGCTCTATAACTTGTGATTAATTTAATTAGAATGAAATAATATTTGAAAAAAATTATGTTTTTGTAACTTAAAGTGCACCTATTTTACCCCTTATTTAAGAAGTAATATTAATATTATGGTTCTTCTGAGTGTGCCAGTTTAGGTTCAGTTCAAAACACAATTCAGATTTTTTTATTATGATGCGTTAAAAAGTGCCATTTTGGGGGCGTGTACACAGTTTGTTGTTTTAGGGGCGTGTTGCTACACATGAAAATTTGTTTCGACTTCCCGCCCAACTTAACAAGGGGGGTGGAGCCAAGCGCTCCCCCGCTTTGTGTATGGCTACAGACAGGCAGACAGAGAGAAGCAACATGAGTGAGAGGACCAGCATTCAGCTGTACATGTACGACTCGGAAACAGACCAAGCAGAGAGTACAAAATCATGTGTGTCTTTGTATAGTTTTACAGCCAACTGTGTGCTAGTTTAAAGCTCCGAGCTTGTAGCCTACACCGAGACTAATAACCAAGCACACTGAATTAACTTTGAATGAAGGGCATTAGACACCAGATGCACCACGACATGGCATGCACATGACAGTTGAAAGTATCGCAGACTTGCGGCGCCGGTCTATGTCTCCTGATAGAAACTTATGTTTAGAATTCAGAAATGCATGCTGCTGCGTGACGCGATGCTGCGTGTTGCCGAGCAGCCCTTCTGGTGTATGACCCGCTTGAGGCTATAATTACAGGGCGTCATACACCGCATGCGCCGCTCAGAGCCACGACACGGCACATCAGACACCACACATTCGCATGTTATTTAAAATTAAACTATTCAGATAACGCTCTGTGGCGTGGCAGAAATATGAAGTATCCTGAGCAGGGCCAGCGCATCCATAGAGGCGACCTAGGCGGCAGAATAGTGAGCGAACCCCCGGTCCTCACTTTCATCCGCGATACCCACCCCCTCCCTCCCGGTCCTCACTTTTATCCGTGACACTGCAAAATGCATGACGCTGGGAGTCGTTAGTTCGTTATGGAGGGACGCGCACGTGAGGCAACACGCTTGCACTTTGCAGCTGCACCTAGTTAAGATGACAGGGAGCTTCTGTGACCTCGCAAAATGCAAACCGCTGAAGTTTAAGGAAGACGCAATGAAAAGTACACATGTATGCAAACTCACCAAAACTTACAAACAATGGCGCGGAGGAGAGCGATAACATGGTGAATGTTGAGCCCATTGAGCTTTACATCTAAAAATAGAGCAAGGGTGTTCTTTGGTGACGTCGCTTTGACTCACACGCTGAAAATGGCGGACGTGAAACAACATACTGAGGATATGGTAATGCACACCTGTCAATCAATATTGGTGGGCGGGGGGACCCCACTCCTACGTCAAGTTGCCGTCGATCTCAAAACCGCTCCAATTGGTCCACCGTTTTTATGTTGTTTAATTGAAAAAAAAGGACTGAGTGTGTTTATATCACCCCAATATGACAGTCTATACACTATACCTACACATATGTCTGTCCAAACAGCTTGAAAAGTAGATTTTTCACCATAGGTGCCCTTTAATGAAAACATCACGGGAATATAATGTAACATTAGACTACTACTACTGAAATGACTGTGAACGCTAAAGGCTAACTTTCTCCAGGTAGCTTTCTCCTGTAATAAAGCTCCTTGATTATGTCTGTGTTTTATATTTTAATTGTTTAAGTGCATGTTAACATGTAAGTGTGTTTTTGTTTATGTGCTTGTGTATGTACAGTATACTATCTTAGCAACTATTCTTTTGAGACTATTTGTCTGCCTTGGCTGTTTGCATTAGTAAAAGCCAAATGTGCCATGATCATAATATTTTATTGACTCCTGTCTTATCCTACAGAAGCCCATTTAAGACTGTGTGTGAGTGTCTGTGTGCGTGCATGTGGGCGTGTGTGTGTGTTTGTGTGTGTGTGTGTGTGTGTGTGTGTGTGTGTGTGTGTGTGTGTGT